>BMAW01035805.1:2015-41892 GCA_019974015.1 Nephila pilipes | reverse complement strand
GATGACTTACTCAGAAATAACTCGAGGGTTATTGATGAAGGACCACATCATTTTGAACCATGATCAAGAGTGACAAGGAGGACATCAGAGCTAGCATCTCACTTTCTTAATCTCTACTCCATCCCAACGTGAGGACATTCAGCCTCGACAGATTTAATGTGCATCAAGACGTGCTACATGACGGATCTAATGGCATCGGATCCGTCATGCAGCGCGAACACTTGACTTAACAGAAATATATATATATAGGAGGATAGGCGTGGAATTAATATGTGAGAAAAACAAACGTTAAGAAAGGCGTAAAAGTAATTTGCTGAGTACGATGGCATGACATTTACTATTCTGAGAAGGACTCAATAATGGCTCCAGTTAAGGACATTAAAATTATTTCAAAGTAACTCAACTCTATCTATGGAGAAATTTCTGTTTTTGAGGTAGATAGAAAAGCAGCTTGCATTGTGATAGAGATATTATTAAACAAAGTAGAGTGGTTTGGGGAGGCAAGATCTCACCTTTTTAATTTCAGTTGGAAAAATGACATTGTGATGCATTCTTTTCGACTTAAAAGACCGATAATAGAACGATTAAAACAAGAATATCAAAGTACCATTGAAACTGGAAAGGCACTTAAAAATGTCATTAAAAATTTTAAACATTCCCTGAAGGGTGTAACCTTATTCAGTTACCAAAGGTATTATCGTGCAAAGACAGAGTGATATCAGAATAGTTCTTTTCTTTTCTAAATGGAATCGAAAAAAAAAAGAAAAAAAAAATGCTGAATTGAAAATAATAATCAAAATGTTGTATGGACCTCGTAACTATCTTTAAACTCTGTTTTCTGTCATAGACTTCTTCCACTTGACATGCAAAATGAAATAATACTTTAATGACAGGTTAAGAAACCTATTTAATTTTTAATCGGCTTTGCGAAAATTTTTATTTTAATTTGCTTAAAAAGAGCTATGTTTGTCAAATAACTAGAAAGCAAAAAAGTCGATTACACGTTGCTCATCAATAATAATTTATGATAAAGTTTTAAGATATTTTTTTGAATTCCGAAAAGTATGTGAAGGGATTTGCCCCATCATAAACATCAAATGTCTTGATTAAAATCTACATTTATCATTCGGCTTCAGAACGTTTACCGAAAAAGGAATAGTATCAGTGATATTTTAATGTTTCGTCCGAGAGTTTTCTTTAAAAAAAATTTAAGAATGGTTTATTTGTATTGTCTAAATCATTAGTATATCTGAAGAGAAGACATCAACTTTTGCATGAATAAAATAACGAAAGAAAAGGTCGATTGTAAAATTCAAATTGAACCTTTCGTTATGACTTGAAAATGATATTTCTTCTTTTTGCAGGTCCTGGTCTGACGGAGGAGACCAGTTTCAGCCGATCCGCAGACTCTCTCGGATTCGTTCTAGATGAAGAGAGCGAAGATGACCTTCCTACACATGAGCGCCTTGGAGATTTCCGTAAACGCATTTGGAAACGCACGCGTCGCAAGCTGTCGCGCAGGCGCAGCAGTTCATCGTATGCGGGCTCCAGCAGCGACATGGATGACATTCTTGAAGACCCCGAGCCCTTTCCCCTGCCTTTCCCGCTAAGACCCGCCTCCTCGGAGCCATCCCTCCACGTGGCCTCTCTCCTCGGTGAGCATAGCGAACGGGAAGGTCTCTCGAGCTAGGGAAAACCGATCGTTATCTATGCAAACGATTGATGAGATTGTCATATAAATAAACGACTGATTATAATACAAATAATTTAATGATGTGCTTCAGAATGCTCTAGTAGGAAAGAAATTCAAAAGTTATATTTAAAATTCGATATAAAAACCAACGTTTTTATATGGTGGCAAAGTTTATTAGAGAAAATTATTGAAATATTAGTTAAAACTGTTAGTTATTTTTAACTTTAAAATTCACTTAAAAAGAGACATTTGTAAGAGTATTAAAACATTCATAATACTCATAAAATCAAAACTTGTATTTGAAAGTTTGTAAGTCATTCTATTAAAAAAAAAGAATGGGAACCAGAATTCAGAAAAAATTATTGTGATAAGACATGGCGCCAAATATTGGAAACTTTCTTTCTTGCGAATGATTACTGACTAAAAGTCAGCAACTCTTACTATCTCGGATTTAGTAAAGGAAAGATAGTATCTCCCCTTTGTGAGTACAAAAGGTTTACGATACCGCATGCTGCGTGGGGAATGCCCGGTGCTCCCAGAGGGGGAAAGAAATTTTTTCCTCACTCCTGAAAGCGCCGAGAGGAAAGAATATTTTGACTCGTTAAGATTATTGAAATATTAGTTAAAACTTGTCGCAAATGTCTAAATATTGCATTGTTAGGCGAGTACGAACGATTCCCAAAATTTCACAGCTCTAGCTTGATGGGAAGTTGGTTAAATTAACGATCGAAAATTTGATGACACACACACCAAGTGAAATTCAGAAAAACTTTTTTAAAAAAACGAAACAATTTAAGAGGGAAATAAAAAAAAAATTTGATAACTTATAAAACCTTTTTTTCCAGCTAAGTAATAAAGAACCCGAACAGCATTCCCCCTTCATGTATTGTTATAAACAGGGTTCTTGTCTACATACGTATTTTTTGAATAGTACCAAATCGCGTGATTCTCTTCTTTCCTTGCAGTACCCTCACCAAAGAGGTCGCCCCTGTCGGAGGCTGCCGAGGCCGTTCTGGTGCAGATGAGCGGGAAGCGGATGATGGTCACCTCTAGCAATGGGCACCTTAAGGCCTACTCCTACGACGGGGTCAGCCCAAATCTGCCAGTGCCCTTCAGAGCACGATTCAGGCAACGACCCCCAGAAGAAAACACTTCCATGGAAGTATGTGATGTGGAGGTTAGTCCTCTTTCAAATCATTTTGCGAGTAGATGAATGTAACTTGACGGCCCTTTAACGAGCTTCAAAAATTAACAGACAACTTGAAAAACGACGGAAAAAATTATAAATTAGAAGGGAACATTTATTATTGAAATTACTTGGGGCGCACAAGTGGTTTTAAATTTCTGAAGCTAACTTTTTTGAAAAAGGCCATCAATGATAACACATGACCTACTTAAGTTTTCACTTGTTTTTAATCTAAAAAAAAAAAAAGATTTAAATACTAAAAACCACTGAAAAAGTAACGCTACTCGAATTTCTTCACGGAGTGACGAAAAATTTAATGTACACAGAAAGCAAACATTTTCACTGTGGTTGTTTTTGTTATTTTGGAAGTGTGTAGTTGTGTGTGAATTATTTCAAGCGTTCGTAATCAAAGTGATTCATTGGCAATTTTGAGTAAGAGGGTGGATGTTAAGACCGACCTCAAAGCACGCGGCAATTCTCCCCCCCCCCCCAAAAAAAAAGGTCTATCTGTGATTTAGACGTTTGAAAAGTTGGGCCGAAAATGTTCATTAGAAATAACTTCGAATTAATAGATGTTGCGTGATTTGACAGCAAATCTTATATTCACTCTCTGATTATACCATTTTGCTTAGTTTCTCTGAGATCAAATGAAAGAACTATAGATATTTCCTAGAGAAGACCCTATCAAAGAAGAAATTTGATGTGCAGTTACTTTGCTTTTTAATTTCTAAAAATAATAATAATAATAAAATAAAACTAATTTCATTGCAAAAAAAGGAAAACAATACTAGTTTTTAGTTTCGTTATTTCAAAAACCTTTTAATGCATTTTAGTATCTTCAATGTGTGTCAGAGAATTATTTAAACTCTTGAAATAAAAACTGACTTTGTTATTTGCAGATACGATTTTGTGTATTTCAGAACTATATTTTAAAAATCTTTGTTCTAAAGGGTTATCTGCTTCAGTACTATTTGTTTAATCTTAAGATATGTTTGAAAAGCGTTAGTCGTAAGCGTAAAAAATTACTTGCGCGACTCTTTCGATTTATAAGAAGAAAAAAAAAAAAGTTTTATCTTCTTAAAAAAATCGCCAAATATATAATATTTATTATACGTATTCTGAAGCAAAACCCCTTCTGCAATTATTAGATATAACGCATCATACACATGATGTACTAGAACTGAGAACTATTTCAAAAAAAAAAATACCTTTTTAGTTATCCTTAAATGATACATTTTTCAGGCTCTTAATCTCAGGCTAGTTTTGAATTTTTCAGGAAAATTCAAAACTAGCGTAATATAACCTCTGACAATCAAGTTCGGTGAATGAAGTCAGAACGGCCTATATGGCAACACTGGCGAAACAAAACACCGAACCTGTGTAGCGACAGGTGTTGACCATTTTCCCCCACCGTTGAGCATCGTTTGTATTCCGTGTAAGACTTGTTTTACAAAGTGTTTGTTTAGTGCGTTGGTTCTTAACTGAGAACAATAAAATGAGCGAACAAAAGATCAATTTAAAGCTTTAGTTTAATCTTGACAAGACATCGAAAGAAACTCATGCGATGCTGGTACGTGTTTATGAAGTTCAAGCACTGTCCATGAAGTGTGTGTAAGAGTGGTTTGCCCGTTTTCGAGAAGGCCGGGAAAGTTTTTCTGACAATCCCCGTAGCGGAAGACCGGCGACATCCGTCAGTAACGAAAAGATTGAGAAAGTGAAGAAATTACTCACAAAAGATCGTCGCATGATAGCTGATGAACTGCAGATTAACCATGAATCCGTGAGACAAATCGTTAGAGAGAATTTAGGGATGAGAAAAGGGCCACATCACTTGACTGAAGATCAGAAGCAGGCACGTTTACAGGCTTCATAGGATTTTGTCGAAACGGTGCATGCGACACCAAATTTCTTGAACTGTGTTGTCACTGAGGATGAGTCCTGGTGTCTCAGGTACGAACCTGAAATGAAACGGCAAAGCATGGAATGGTGTTCTCCTGTATCATCTCGTCGGAAAAAGGTCAGAGCAGAAAAATCATCAAACGAAAGCATCAACGATTCTCATAAAACGTGATACGAAACGTGACGAGGCTTTTGAACTCCATCGCAAAAGAAGACTTCTTGCTAAGTTTCCAGTACATGTATAGCAGATCTCGGCGGTGCATTGTCATGGGAGGTGACTATTTTGAAGGACAGTAAGGTAACTTTCATTAATATTTCCTCTACGTTAATGTTATAGGACTATTCACCGAACTTTATTGTCAGAGGTTGTACATCCAATTATACTCTTGACCGCCTTAGAAGTTTCATTTCATTGCCTTTTAAATAGAGATCTTCCCCGACTACTAATTGTCAATAATCTGTACATTGAATAAGTTATGCCGACGTAAGACATGCTAATAGCTCGTGATGTATACCCGTAACCATGCCTTTTTTTTCCGCACAGAAACACGAAAGCGTCTCTCCGCTAATCTCGTGCAAGAGGACAGACAAGGGTCGTCGCGTGGCCGTGGAAGCAGAGGGAGAAGACATGCAGCTGCGCATCAGCATCTTGTGGCTGGCAGCCAGCATGGCCCAACTGCACTCGCTCATTCTATACACTCTGGGTCACGAACAGTTGAAAGAGGTGAGCATTCTTTAACTCATGGATTGCGATTCTCTAACACTCGAATACCACTTGTGGGTAAGTCTGATTTAAAAGCAGAGAGAAAATGTAAGTTTTCGCTTTCGTTTGGGCTTTTGGGATTCGGAACATACCTTTTGGGATTGAATGTCATTATTCCTGTGCAGCTTCTTAAATGTCCCTAAATGAGATGTAATTAAAGACATATTGTTTGAAGAGGATTACGGTTTTAAATGGTTTTTTTTTAAAAAAAAAAAAAAAAACAATTGAGCAAGCATGACATCTGAAATGAACTTAGCAGTGATCATAAAAATTTATACTGACATTACGCTAAACATTCTGTCTCAGGCTCTTTGTACTCTTACCATTGCAAGGTGGTATAAATATCAACACAACATCAATCACATAACACCGACAAATCCAAAATAACACAAGATCAGATTGGTTCGTTGGTTTTCAAAACGTCGCACCAGAAGCAACACGAGGGCTATTGGCGATACACCTCATAATTTTGAACCTCGGTCAAGTGACGAGTACGACACTTGACCGGCATCCCTTGCCCCAACTTCAACACCACGTCAAACATAGAATCAGATAAAGCAGTTGATAGCTTGTAAAAAAGCTATATCCACAGTTGGCACAACTAGGGTTACAAAAATCCCACACACTTCTGCCTTCCTCCCAATAGCTAATCAACAATTAAAAATTAATTTCGAAAAAATTGGGAAATCGCCCCCATCTCCTCCTTTTTGAATGAACGCGGTAGCTAAATGGTCATGATCGTGGCCTTCTTCTAAAGTTCCTTCGTGTATGTTATCGGAGCTCAAAATCTTTATGGTGGCGAAGTATAAGTGAGTGGAACTCAGGTTCCCCGTTTGACTGTAGAATGAGGACCGTTACCAATAGTCCTCATGTTGCTTACAAGTGCGACGCTAATAAACAGTCCATCAAAATGCCCTTTTCAAAAGAGAGAGGAATTAACACTCTCTCTCTGAACAGAGACAAATCAAGAATTTAAATCCAGGGTCAACAAAAATAAAAGTTGAAACAATTTTTCGAGTGCCTTAACTCCAAAGACAAGTGTTGCTTCTAGAGTGAAGTTAATAAATAATCAATTAATTTATAGCAATTCGGCCACCATCGGTGGAAAAAGAAGATAACGAGAGAGAGGAATGAAATCTAAACAGAACATTTTTCACATAAGAGAGAAATGCATCAAATAGTGAAGCTACAAGAGAAATGTTTTTCGTTATGACTTTTTTCTCCCACGAAAGAGGAGTTTTACACTTCATAAAAATTGAAGACTGATTGGTTCGGTACGTAAACGCTTCCACGAGCAGAAAAAAAGAAAGAACTTGAAAATATTTTCATGTTGAGGCGATTGTGATCGCTTGAATACCACTCGGCAATTGGTTTTATTAACGTCGCACTAGAAGAGACACGAGGGATATGGGCGACGGACCTCGCAATTTTGAACCTCGGTCAAGCGATTAACACCTCCCTCCTAACTTCACACCACTTTAATTTTAGTTTAATTTTTTTTACGTCTCACTAGAAGTAACACGAGGGCTATTGGCGACGGACCTCGCAATTTTGAACCATGGTTAAGTGACAAGCACGACACCTGAGCTGGCACCCCCCCTCTCCTAACATCCACACCACGCCAACGGGAGGACTTTGGGCCGCCAACAGATTTAACGTGCTTCAACCCCGGCTACACGGCGGGTCTTTGGTGGCCAAGGATCGAACCCGCGACTGAACGAAATCCGCCGGCCGCTAGTACACGACCTTGACCACTAGGCTACCGCGGCCTTAACTTCACACCACGCCACGGGAAGACTTTGAGCCAAGACAGAGCGTGCATCAGTTCCGGCTACACGGCGAATCTTTTAACAGCATCAAGGCACGAACACACAACTCGACGAAAACCGCAGGTCGCGACCATGAAACTAGGCTACCGCAGTCACATACCACTTGGCAAAGCTGATGATTGGATCCTTCCCTCATGCTAATTAATAATTAAATTCTGATTGGTCCTTTCTCTGACTCTCACAGTTTCACGTCATTTGAATGAGGTGGCTTCCATATACTTGCCATTCTGAATTTATGAATATAATGAAAACATTACAGAATTTCTACTTTTCTCTTAAAATTTAGACTTAACTAAGATATATTTATTTGAATGCAATAAGATGTATTTAAAAGAAAGAAAATTGTTTACATTTTCCTCCGATTTTTTGGAAATATTTTTAAGTCAATTTTAATTATTCTTTTTTGCTCTCCCTGGTGTTCAGATATTTAAAAAAAAAATATTTGGATACGGTCTGTTTTAGAGATTTAAGTAGTTAAGCAAAATGGCGCTAACTCTAATCAGGAGGCATCTTAAAATTCCATAGGTTTTCTCGGGCGGTTTCATATTTATTCCTTTAGCTAAGGATGAAAAAAAAGTGCTAACTAAGATACATGTCTAATTTTTCAACCTCGGCATATTTTTTACTATAAATTTTTGAGAAATATGAAAGTAGGTATCCTGATCGATCGTTAGAAAATGCTCGGCATTTTCTCTTCAGCTACGCACAACGGTTTTTAATGTGGTATTTTATTCCATTGCAAGTAGCCTCCCTTCTCTTTGCAGGTATGTCGAGTGCAGGCGCAGGCGGTGAGGCGCCAGTGGACGGTGGGCGACCTCTCATGCGAGGTGCTGCGCTTTTGTCGCAACCGGCGGCGCAACAGCCCCCTTCAGCTCTTCCAACAGATCGTGGGAAGGACACCTAGCCAGGATTCCTTGTGAAAAATATAAATACTTTTTTTCTCTCTCTTTCTTTTCTTTATTACTTAAACTCTTGACACTAAAAACAATCACGTTCCCCGCATGTCTGTCTCAGTTTGTGAAGGAAAGATAAAGTATTAGAGTCCTAAAACAATTCCTTGCAACCTTATTCCTTCCATTTCACAAATTCTTAGATCTTTTTTTTTTTCCTCTTTCGAAATGCATTGCCTTAAAATAAGTATAAAAAATCAAAACATTTGCGGTTTGCGAGGGAACATTGCCCGATATTTGAAAGGATGTGATAATTACAAATAAATGAAATTACTTAAGAATTTTTTTTTACCGATCTTCCTAACATGCAGCTTATGTTCTGGTTTTATTAACGTCGCACTAGAAGCAACACAACGGCTATTAGTGACAGACCTCGTAATTTTGAACCTCGGTCAAGTGAGGAAGACGGCTATTGCGCTGACGTGTGAATGAAAGTGAAGTTTAATGGAGCAAGATCCAGGTGTGGCTATGCTGCGCCAAACGAGATATAACTGTGAGGCTTTAGAAACATGAGGGGGGGAGGGAGATAAGTTTGACAAGAAAAGAGGGTCAAAAATACAGAAGGATCACTTGGGTATCCTGGGAGCACGTCACCCTGTTGAATAAAGACAGTTAACTCCATGGGAGAGAAAAAGATCACTAGGGTGCCTCGGGGACACCTGCGCTGGCACTCTCTCTCCAAACTTCCCCGCCACAGCAACGGGAGGACTTGAAGCCTCGACAGTGAGTGCATCAGTCCCGACAACACGGTGGATCTTTAGAGTCATCAAGGCTCACCCCTACGATTTGACGAAAACCGATGGCCACGATCAAGACCACTAGGCTTTTGCAGCCACTGCAGTTTATGTATTCTAAATGAATAAGAAAACCGATTTCAATTTGATTACGTGAGCTCATAACAGAAGACAAATATCTACCGAAATATAAACTAAATTTTCTTTTAAATATCCATTTATTTTACTTCATCATTCTTAGCGCTCATAAGAAGTGTTAAAGTCAATAGATTCAGTAGAAATGCTTTCGACTCTTTTGTAACATGACTGATTAGTCGAAGAAAATAATTCTTAGGCTTTTTTTTATAAGAATAAGTTGGTATGGAGTGGGTGCCAGCTCAGGTATCATCCTCGTCACTTGACCGTGGTCAAAATGAGGAGGCCCAATGGCAATAGTCCTCGGGTTACTTTCAAGTGCAACATTATTAAATCATCAATCGTTGATACGAATGAACCATACAATAAGAAAATGTGGCGGTCGCGAAACGGCAGCGTAGATTCGAACCCTGGACCAAGGGGTCCGAAGTTGACGGGCCTACCAATCAGACCGAAAAGATATCCAATCGGGCTGGTTGAGTAAGGCCCTTTAACTTCTAACGTTGTAGTAGAAGAGCGTCGCTGCAATACTCCCCCTCCAGTATCAACGCAGCGTGATGATACGGAATGGAGATAAACGTTGGTATTTTGTTCAGAAGGTTTTGTCAGGCGCCGAAACGTGCGCCATTTTGTTCAGAAAGTTTTTTGTCAGAAGGCGCCGAAACGTGCGCTATTTTGTTCAGAAGGTTTTGTCAGAATGCGCCGAAACGTGCGCCAGAACCGGAATATCACTAGTAGTAAGTTGCATGCGCTTGCCTTAGACACACAGAGACAAGTGTTTTTGCATCGGAACATATGCAAACAGTAGGTATAGGCCGTGCTGTCACCTAGAGCTCAAGCCCAGAGTCACCACTAACGGCGATCGTCGGGCATATGCAATCAGTAGGTACAGGCAGTCGTGCTGCCATCTAGTGTTCTTGTTCGGGGTCACCACTTGTGGCGGTCGCGAAACGGCAGCGTAGATTCGAACCCTGGACCAAGGGGTCCGAAGTTGACGGGCCTACCAATCAGGCCGAAAAGATATCCAATCGGGCTGGTTGAGTAAGGCCCTTTAACTTCTAACGTTGTAGTAGAAGAGCGTCGCTGCAAAAATACACACACGCAATATTTTTGAATGCATCAATTGTACAACAAAGGTAAACTTTATACATACATGTTACTAGAACCACTTACAATGTTATGATATTCGCAACACTGAACGTATACTTAACGCTCTTTGTCAACCTTGTGTTTTCGTTTCCTAAAAAATACTAAAAAAACCCTTTATTTTTTCCGCTAATAGAAATTGATGTCGCCCTCAAACAAATGAGAGTTAACAAAATTATTTAAAAGTGATTCAACAACTTCAGTAATAAAAGAGTTGATATTACATAATTAGACAAACAGTTTTGACGAAGTGTTTTATCAAAAATTACCACTTCATTAGCACTCTGAAATAAAGGAAATGTTCGAAGGTTCGAGTTTGAACTGACATCGCTATAGTATTAATTGAGATCATTTGGTGATGGTCATTGCCCAGAACAGAGATAACAATTAACTGCAATTTTATTATTTGGATATCTTATAATTAAAAAAAAAAAGCTGGAAAAATTAAGAGCAATCATGAGACTGAAATGCGAAAAGTCGATTTTGATGGAATCGACCATCTTCAGCATGATATAAATGTTAAATCCATAACACATCTGCAATAAACATAAATGTATTAAAACATTTGGTACTTTTCCGTTAAAGGGGGCCATATAAAAAAAAGTCGACAATTCGCGTTGTGCGAATTCTACTCCCCCAACGCAACACTACAGCAGCTGCCCGTGATATCGCTCTCTTATGTGAAAAAAAATTATTAATCATCGCCAACAACCCCCTTTAACGGAAAAGTACCATACATTTTAACTTCTATTTACATGATAAACCTCTATTTTTAGATAAAGTTTATGTTCAATTAGCGAAATGTTTTTTTTTTTCCAAGTTTCAAGGCAAAATTTTTAGCTCTCAATTTGCTCTCTCTCAGAAAATTAATTCTAATTCTTACAAATAACATCAAATTTTTAAAATAATACTTTTACACTTGAGTTTGCAAAGTCTAAAATATTGTAAGACCAATACGTAGTAATAGAATTGTAAATAAATGTGCCAAACTAAAAAACCAAAATGATTTTCTGAAATTTAGGATTTATCAATTTAACATTTGTCAAGTTTGTAGAAGCAATTTTAAAACACTATACATGAATCAATTTGGAAATTATTATAATTATGAAAAGAAATTAAGTGAAAATTTGAATATACTTTTTTCTACATTCACAGTTTCAGTACTAAAAATGTTACTCAGCCAATTATAAGTCCAATAAAAATATAAATATTCATGATTTGCATTAAGTTTCAAAATCCAGAACAGCACTCATATAAAGACTCTTTTGGCATCAACATTCTCAATTCTTCCAACAGCCATTGCTGTGTTATATCCGTGTAAACTACGATGTGGTTTTCAAGAAAAGCAAGCTTTTACAATTGATTTCTTAATAAAAAGCAGAAAACTGCCTGATGCAGTCCCTTTTTCAATTTAAAAGGAATTTATTGTAAATGTAAGAAGCTTAACTTTTAGAGAGCAATTTATTGCCTGTTTTTTAATATTACAATACTTACATAAAATGATGATCCAGGGGATATATTTCATCATCCCATCCAATGCAAGCAGACATTAGTATCACAGAGTAATTAAATGCCAGACAGCTTTCTTCAATATGTAAATGAAAACATCCAAAAATAAATAAATAAAGTAGATAAAAAATGGTGAAATTCAATAAGTCACTGGCAGTGTAAAGGAAAGCCATGGGGTAGAAGTAAATAAAAAATATAAATATGAGAATAGTAATAAAAAAAAAAATTCCAAGTATCCATTGCTGGAAAACCATCCCCAAAAGATAAAATTTGGAGTCTCTTCATGTACATTAAGACTTGTCACAGTGTTTATGCTCGCATCTACTGATCATTTCAATTTTGGGAAAGTAATGTAACTACCATCCTCAGATCTTTACTAGCCTTAATACAAAGAATATCCAATGAAAGAATATCAAATCAGGCAATCTCATTTATGAATGATCAAAAATACATTTGATGAAAATTAATCCCTTCCTTATCTTGATTGAAATGATATAATGAGAGAAAAGTGAAATTGGAGTAAAATACAATTTCTCCTCAATGCTTTAAAGTATTCAATAAAATTAAAAAATCAATATCAAATATTGGTATAGTTAAATGTGAAGGAGTTTAGTTTTTTTTTTTTTTTTTTTAAGTTTTTATTAACGTCGCACTAGAAGCAACACGTAGGCCATTGGCGACGGACCTCGTAATTTTGAACCACGGTCAAGTGACGAGGATGACACCTGAGCTGGCATCCCCCTCTCCTAACATCCACACAAATGGGAGGACTTTGGGCCCCGAACAGATTTAACGTACATCAGCCCCAGCTACACGGTGGGTCTTTGGCGGCCTTAAATGTGAAGGAAGTCCCAAGAGAAAAATTTTGAAAATATATTTAATTATTTAGGAGACTGATGAAAATTATTTACATTCCTGAGCATTGATTATTTGGAATTATAATTAATAGAAGTCTTTACTTAAAAAAAACATTTTTTTATATAATTTGTAAATGTAATGTTAATATCCTAACACAAATTGTGTTTGCTTGAATGTAATGAAATGCAAATGAAGGAGTTAAAAAAGTGCGTGCAAAATTGGAGTTTTTCTTCAATTTTGGAAATATTTTTAAAAGCACTAGAAACCAAAAAAAAAAAAAAAAAACAGTGACACGTAAATCTATTAGACCAATATAATGAAGAATTTTATTTTTGATGAGAACAATTCAAATCCGATTCTTATGAGAGAAAGATAAAGAATAACAAATAATACTAAATAACATTTGCTTTCAAGGAATAATTAATGAATACAACTGTCGACAATTTTTATTCAATGAATATTTTTTCAAAAATTTGTAGAAAATCTCTTGTAGATAGAAGATGGAATTAAATAGCACAAAAATGTGTTTCAAATGGAAACATACACACAAAACCTAAATACCTTATAATTAAAATAAATTTGAAATAAAATTAATCGTTTTAATTTTTCCTTTGGAAAAATACTATTAGATTTACTTGGTTTAATATTTGCACTGTTATTTTCCACATTAATGTCTAATCATCAAACACTACATAAGTTTAATTTAAGTACAGACTGATAGTTTAAAGATTTCTAAATCCAATTTTGAAGTAGAAAAAATGGGGGGGGGGAGCCACATCTTGAAAAAACTGAATATATTTGAGAAAAGTAGATTTAAAAAAACCCAGTTATTTATGGATTTTAAAAATTACATCAGACAGATGGCAGTCACTTTTGTCAACATATTGCCGAAGATGTTCCCATAGGTGAAATTTAAGTTCATACTTTCATTTTCATTAAAATTTATTCCTAGTTTTAAAATCTTCAATCATCAAATTTTAGTATTTCGCACAATATATAAAGCATGTTGGAGTATGCGTAATGCGAAGCTCCATGAAGATTCCCATAGTCAAAAATTTTATCCTACAATTTGTTGAAAAATTCTTCAAATAAATAATATCCAATTTTAAAAACACTTTCCTCAAAACTATGACCATATTTTTATAAGATTTTAGCTTTATTAAGATCAGATGAAAAACAATCTTCACACAGACAACTGTCGTTTCTTTTTTTTTTTTAATTCCAAGTCACCCATTTCCAAATTCATTGATCCTGTTCACTCTTCTCAGCTGTTTTAATATTATTATTCACTACAACTCATGCAGTTGCAAGTTGTAGTGAGTGCCGAAAATACAATTCTATCAGTCACTTCATTTGAGGTATCAGAGGGAAAACAAGTTTTTTTCTAGGCAAATTTGACCAAAATTGTATTTTTTGATAGAGAAGCATATAGATATGTGTAGAGAAACAACAAAAGCTTAACCTTTTGAACTTATAAAGTGTTTTTTCTGCCATGACATAGTTCAATGATTATGCTTCGCTGATATAATCAAGAATACAAAATAGTTATTGTAAGAATATATAAAATGTTTGATACAGAAAGGCAAAATATGAGCTCTATGTACAGTAATTCAATCTTGAGTTTAGTTTAGTTTAGATTTTATTAACGTCGCACTAGAAGCAACACGAGGGCTATTGGCGATGGACCTCGTAATTTTGAACCATGGTCAAGTGACGAGGACGACACCTGAGCTGGCACCCCCTCTCCTAACATCCACACCATGCCAAAGGGAGGACTTTGGGCCCCGAACAGATTTAACGTGCATCAGCCCCGGCTAAATCCAATCTTGAATACAGTGTCTCAAAAGGGTCAAGTAATGCTGAAATGGGATGTTTTTTAGAACACCAATTTTTAGAGGTGATTACATCAAGAAATACAGAATCAATTTTTATATTAATTCAAGTAAAGAAATTTTGAAAAATAGGCATTTAAATATAATTTTGAAATTCGCAAAATGAAATGTTCTTTTTTCAATGATTGTTCTAAAAGCTTTACAATTATAAGCCTTACACAGATATTCTATGGATAACAAAAAAAAAAAAATTATTTAAAATGAAAAACCTAATAATTTAATCCCACTTTTAGCTCTGATGTCACATTTTAGAAGGGAAGTGGATAATTTAGATTTGTTTATATATATATTTCACTATTTTGTCATTGTTTATAATTAAATCTACAGTTTTTTGAAATTTGAATAAAGCATAAAAAAAAAAAATCTAAAATTATTTTTCTTTCTATTTCCAAAAGGAAGAAGAATTCTTAAGATTCATAGTTTAAAGATTTATACCTATTAAATGTTGTGTTTCAGCAAACATGCATATAAATATTTGAAGTATGTATTTAATAAATAAAAAAAAACCTTAAATACTTACATCTTTAAATTTATTGTATGTATATGAAAACATAACACTTCAAAAAAAAATTTCCTTTTAAGTGTTTATACACAGCTTACAAATATGTACATGATATTTCAACGAAAATCATTTTTCTTCTCTTTCCTTCTTTAATAATCAACTAAAGGATTGGGGGGGGGAATAAAAAATTAGAAAAAAAAAAAAATAATAATACATATTTTTTGGAGAATGATTCATTTTACAATGAGAAATGATTATTTCAAATGCTCACTACTATAGCAGTATCTTGTTTCAGGCTTTAGAACAATTGAAATGCAGGGAAAGCAGAATTCAGGGGATCCAGCAAGTCTAATAAATAATAGATGGTTCCAGCAAAACCTGAAACAATCATAGCATCATGTACTACCATGCTAAAATCTATAAAAACATCTTAAGCCACACAAATGTAAAATTCAATCATACTTTCCTACAAACATCTATTAAATATGTAATTATTTCATGTTTATACATCTACACATAAGAGTATGTTAAAAATCTCACAAAATGCATATGTTAACATCAAAATACATAAAACATTCCTGTTTTTTTTTTTTTTAAAAAAAAATTTCTAAAATTAATATTTCCTTCAAATTTTTTTTTTTTTAAATTTTAATTGACAAAAACACTTATGAAGAAAGAAGAATAGTACAGTAAAAAAAAAAATGTTTCAAAAATTTAATAAAACAAAATTAATATTGAGTGATATAAAATGATTGTATAAAAATAAAAATTGAGTAATGCCTAAAAGGATAAAAGACACACAGCAGTTCATTGTTAGTTGTTAATTTTCACAAACCTACAATTTATCCATACAGACTTTAAAAAACATTTAATAAATTTATTTTTAATATAAAATGAAAATCTCTCTCACATTGCATGGACATTAGATTATATTGATTTTAATGATTATACAAAAGGCACAAGAATTGAAAGAAACCTTAGCATTACCTTCAAAAAGAGACAGGGGTCGATCTGGAGTACGGCATCCATGCTTGCCATAATCAAAACACCACTCAGCAAACTGAAATAGGCAGCCATTAAAAATAATTGAACATCACAATACTTTTTTTTATATATATGAAAATTGATTAGAAATTAACTTTTATTTTTTACAACAGGGATTACCATATACATGGTGGTAAATATTAAACTGACAGTACTCAAAAACTTGCAGCTCTAAATAATACTGGATGGATCCAAATGAGACTTCAAATAATGCGCTATGTAGTGTAGAAAACTTATCTTTCTTTTTTTTTTTTTCTTTAACTTTTAAAACTTGTGTTTTAAACTACTTTTTTCTTCACTTTTCACTTATAACTTAGTTTCACTAATCTTTCACACTTTTCCTTAATAATAAACTTTTTCCTTTACAGGTAACTTCTTCTGCCACTTTAGATTTCTTTCAAACTCTCATTCCTTACTTGTCTTCTTAATAATAACTTTTTAGATATCAATACCTTGATAGTTATTTACTTTTTAACTCTAACTTACTTAGCTTACTTTCACACTTATCTTTAAATTCCATATGAGATCAGACACATTTGTTAAGTAATAACAACAGTTCCTTTATTCTTTCAAATCCTTTCTCCTTATTTTGGTGATCAGTGCAGATTACCTTTAGTACTGCAATCACTATGGGATCCACAAACTTTTGAAAGTCAACTTGCTTACTTACAAACTGATCTACACTGCTTGGAGTCTAGTTTCAATATGAAGGGGTTATGTAAAAAAAAAGTGACATCTTACAATTGCTCCTTTACAAAAACGCCCTCTACAGGTGGACTTTAAACACTGGAGATAACAATAGATCAAAGGGCTAAGGTTTAGCAAAAACAATTTAATAGTTGGAATTGCTGATGAAGGAACCATATGCAAATGAGCAAGAACAAATAGTTACACATAGAAAGTGCCAAAGTAACAAACTGCATATTATGTAACAATCAAAACAGATTGATCATTCTACACATCCTGATTTTTTTTTTTTTTTTTGGTTTCTTGGTGAGGATACAAGTGGTTGAACTCTGTCCATTGCATATTTTAAGGAGAGAAAAAGCTCATTTTTACTTAGACATTATAGTGAAAGTACAGAATTGCCAAAATAGAGTTCCACCTATCTTCAGACAGTGTAACAGCAGTTCTTACATTCACCATATATAACATGGTGCGATTTCATAACAAATTCCATTCTGGCCCCTTACTTCAATGGTTTTGTTTGATATAGAGACACAAGTGAACATTATAGCAAACTTCTGAAAGAAGTTGTTCTGATACTAGGACAACATGGCTGTTTGGACTTCACTGTATGCAATATGTGCAAGACTGAGCAACTGATCATATAGCAATTCAAAAGCAGTGATATTAATGAGTTTCCCTGATGTTATTTCATGTACCTTTAGTGATGCAGGATGTCTAGGTGGACAACCTGGCCACCCAAACCACTAGATCTGAATCCATGCGACCTCTGGCTGTAGGATTTCTTCAAAGTCATATGTAATGAAGATCGTATGGTCAAGTGTATATAATGAAGTGAAACAAAAAGCCAGCTTTGTCAGCTGTATTTCCCTCATTCCATCAGAAATGTTGCATGCACCATTGATGACATTATGATAAGTTTTCAACATTTTTTGACCAACAAAGCATGCACATTGAACACACATAAGTATAAAAAAGATAATTAACTTTTTTAAAAAAAATGCACTCCTGTATTATTATTCAGTTGATTGCAGCACCTTTTATAACCAAAAATTCCAACATTTTTTTTTTCAAGCTAAACCTATACCCCATGTTCTAAATAACACATATTTGCAGTTTATTTAGATCTGTTCAGTATAATTGGAACTGCAGACTTCTGAGTATTGTCAACTTAATTTTAACTAGCATTTTATCCCTACAATTAGCAACTTAATGTATACTTTTTTAAAATTAATTACAGTACAAATATGTTGCAAAATTCCTCACAATAAAACTGCCACCCCATAAAAGTAAAAAATAAAAATAATTAATCTGTGCCAATTTACAGCTTCTCAAAGTTTATAAAATTAATCAATTGTGAATTTTAATACTTGGATGACATTTAACAGATCTGTAATTTGAGTGATATCTTCACACTGCATAGCAAAGTCACACACATTTCAACACTGAATATATTTCATCCCCACCAACTTAGACCAATTTTATTTACAAATACATTATATACTTTTCAGAAGAAATGTTATTTCTCTCTTTTAGATATAACAATCAAATCACATTATAAAAGATAGTAAAATAATTATTTAAATCAAAGTATAAAGCAATCTATTTCTTTAAACTAGAATTCAATAAATAATTTTAAATAGCCTTTTGTAATTTTCTACTAATAAAATTTTTAGAAAAAAAATTACTATAAGATTTACTGCTTTGTGATAAGCAATTTTAATGTATGTTCAAAATTCAAAAACAATTCACTATAAAATTAAAATTATCTACTTTAAAGTATCTACTCTTACTAGTTACTACTAAATTATCTAATTTTGATATTACTACTTTACAAATAAAAAGATAAACCTTGACTGCTCGGTACAAGTACTTGACTTCTCTAGTCACTTGGAACAGTCTGAGTTGAGCATAGCCATTGCCAGATACTCCATGACAAATGCCATATCCTTTCTTCAAAAGTCCTCGTTGCCAAATGACATCACTGCAGCATCTTGCACTCTCTAGGTATTTGCTTTCTCCTGGAAAAGTCTGAAAGAAGGAGGGTAAAGACAATTTAGCAAGAAGAAAGAAATACTTGAACAAATAATGTTTTGAAAATAATGGAGAGAATTTCTTACTAAAAATTAGATAATTCAGTGGAATATAAAAAATATGGTAAGAAAAACACAAAAAACTAAAAATTTATAAAAGTAGTAACAGAGAATAACCTATTTGCCCTACATTTTTAATGAATTTATACAGAAAAGAAAGACAAACATTTAACTTTAATATCAATTGCAGACTGTTTCTTTAAAATATCTACAAGTTTATTAACATTATTCAAAAACCAAGGTAACTTCTTCAATAAAATTAAAAGATGGCATAAAGAAAATGAGGGGGATAGTCAATGAACACATATTTTAGGGAAATGAGGAAATTTTTCTTCTAAGCTATGGTTATCACACTGAATGAGCATTACCTCATGAGCAAGTAAGAGTAAGTGCACCACTCCAGGGGCACCATGACACCAATGCACCAAACGATCAGTGGGACTGCCAATAGATGACGGGAAGTTGCCAGATGGATACTGTTGGCTCACAATAAAATCAATGGTGGGGTGAATCAGAGTGTCTAATTGCTCTTGAGTAAGAAATTGTTTGGCCTAAAATAATATTTCAGCCTTCAGTAAAATTAAGTTAGTTAATCCGTGAGAGATGTGTTTTTATGCGATTTTACACAATATAATATTAAGGAATGTAAAACAACTAAGGGATGAAAGTCTTTTCAGTATAAACCTGCAAGAGCATGTAAAGTATTCCAGCAAATCCATGAGCTGCTCCGATGTATGCTTTCTCATGCCATTCATAGTAAAGGGGAATTCCATGCGTGTTCTTGAACTTTTTAGCCATGTATTGACCAGAGGCCAAGATAGCTTTAATCACCTACAAAGATTAGAAATTAAATAAAATACTTGTATTAAATAAATAATAACACATTAAATGTTAAAATTCTTATTGCTACATATTTAATAAACATTTTTAAAAATGGGTAGGAGGAAAATATTAATTTTGTAATAAGAAAATGATTGCATTTCTCTTTTTATTGTGTTTGCCCAGAGTTCAAATTTTATTAAACCGCAATTATTAATTTCTTCATTGTTTTACAGTCAAACATGGATTTTAATAAAACTAACTGTTACAAGCCATTTCTAACAAAATATTTCAAGCAAGTGAGAAAATCTTGAAGATATTACATCAGATAACTATTCTTTAGATTTCATCAATTAGCATGCTGTATGAGTGTGATAAAATAAATATAAGTGGAAGTACTAACATGAAGTGAAGGACATTACCAACCATTCCATGAAGAGCCTAAGTGCCTTAAAACGCCTTGCCGGGGCAAGGTGGGGTTGTACTAGAGCAACCCTACTTCAAACTTACCACACCTTTATTCACCCCTTTTGACTTACTGCTGTGAACCACTTGTGGCCAGGGAAAATGTACTTGAACCCCTGGAAAAGGTCCAAAATCAGGCCCAATGTGTTGTTACTGGGGCTATAAAAACCACCCTGATAGATGCCATGCTTTTGTGACTGGTGATTGGCCACTTAGAACTGTGATTCAAGAGAAGGCTATTATTATCTGGGAAAAGATCATTACAGTACCTGAATGTTTTTTACTTAGGAGCGAGGTGAGTCGGGACTTGACCAGAAATCTAAAGAGCCAGATGGGCTTCCTTCAGTTAATAATTTCACTCAGCTTAATTTTTGAGCCAGAACTCCTCGTTTCACCACAAAAACCAATAAAATTGACAGCCACTCAGAGTAATCTTGACCTGTGTCAAAGGGTAAAAGTAACACAGATTCTTCTATTTTAAGAGCCTTGTGTTTGAAGTATTGCACATCTACTACCCTAAACCTGAGTAGCTTCAGATTTTTACTGATGGGTCTCTCCTGGACATTGGCCCTAACGCAGGTGCCAGAGTTTTCTCCGAAATATTTTCTTTCTACATCCCTGTGGGGAGAGGTACTGCATTTCACAGAAAAATTGCTGCGATTCGCACAGCCCTATCCCAGTTACACTGCCACCTAGATAAATTCACAAGAGCTGTTGTCCTCTTCAATTCAAAGACTGCTTACTAACCATCGTATCTGATTAGCATACCTTAACGCAGGACATTTTGGAATGTTGTCATCGCCTCGAGAAACTGGCTTCTTTTGAGAAAACTATTACCTTGCAGTGGGTTCCTGCACACTATGGGGTCGCAGGTAATGAGGCAACGGACTATCTGGCTAAAAGGGGTGCTTTGATTAAGCAAAATGTTTCTCATCCTTTGCCTCTATGTACAATTAAAAACCTTATTAATAATCTATCAAAGCCCATTCTCAGAAGGACTTTTCCAATCATCTAACTCACAAGGCTTGGAAGAATGCTGTCTCCAAATTGAGTAACGGCCCAAGACATAGAGCAGTCACAGAATTCTGCCTAGCCACTGGACATTGATTGCTTACAAAAAAATCTTTACAGATTCAAAATTGCTCCTTCATCAGCTTGCACTCTGTGCAACTCTGGTGAAGATATGGATTCCAGTCATCTGCTCCACTGCCCTGTGCTTCAAAAGCCTTTTCTTTCTGAACGTTACTGAGAGGCTAGAGACATGTTGAATTAATGAACTTCATTCAGCATTTCTTTTTCTTTTTTAATGTTTTGTTCCCTTGTAATTGTATTGAAATTGTTTTTTTTTTTCCCCATTTTCTTTTGCTGTAACTATTTATAATCTGTCATTAGAAATTTTAAAAAAAATTAATATAAGTTATTTGGAATACATAAAACAGCTCTATTATACAAAACTGAATCTTATTGATTATATGTTACATAATCAGAGTACAACTTATTCAAACTTTAAACAATTTTATAATTAAGAATGTGTGGAATTCCAACATTACTGATTCACCATGAAAAAAAAAAAAAAAAAAAAAAAAAGAACAATGGATTATGTTGTCCAAGTACAGAATGTATTCTTTTCATTTCTTGCTTGCAGCAGGATTTTGGTGCATTTATTCAAAAAAAGATATATATGTTAGGCATGAAAAATTAATATTTGAAGCATGAAATATACAAATGCAAAATCATTTAAAAGATAAAGATCAACATAAAACAAACTTGACTAAATTCAATATGTTTAAATTAAAGTTATGAATTAAAATTATAATTGCTATTTTTACAAATTTGCTGATTCAGAAGGGAAAAATTTACTATCAAAGAGTAGAGGTAGTTTTTATTTTAATGTTTAAAGCTAATCCACACTCATTTTGAACTATTACAGCAAACAGTGCAAAACAAATAAATTTAATAAAAAATAAGATAGGAAATGTGGAACAAAATTGAACATAACACTTTTTTTTTCTTATCTTTAAAGAAAAAGCATGCTTTAAGCCTCATTTTTCTAAATACTACAGAAGAGTCCTTACTCAAGAAATGCATATTGTAATGTGATTAAAGAAAGAGAACAATAATATATTTTTCTGGCGAAAATATTTTGTAAGTAAACATTTTGCCTAAAATTTAACAAAAAATGAATAATCCACAATGAATATTCCTTCTTTTATACATATGGTCACATGGAATTGTAATTGGTATATGAACTTCTTTTTTCACTCGTAAATAAGTGAAAAATATTTTTCAAATGAATTTGCAAATATGTATTTTCAATGCATTATGTATATATTTTTTCCATTACAAAACTGAAATAAAATCAACAAGCGGTAGTGATTGCAAGAAAATTTTTTGTTTTAATTTGGATGTTTAATTTAAACATCATTCAATCACCTTTATTAAAAAAAATAATGAAAACTACACAATTCCATTTTCGATGAATGTCAAAGTCATCAAGAATCACAAGATATGAAATTACAAAATAATTGTCTCACACACACAGAATAACAATTTTCTCACACATGTGTATGTGTGCAACACATTAATCCTTCAAAAAAAAACTTAATAAATTTTATGAAAATTTATTCTAATTCATGAATTTTCATAAAAAAATTATTGCACACAACACATTTACTTCATATTTAAGTTTTACTAAAATCAATGATATTTCATGAATGTATCTCATTTCATGAATTGCACAAGTAAAATTTTATTGAATTTGTAAGGAGGCAAGATATTTTTAAAGAAGAAATCAACATAAAAAATTTTTATATTAAAAAATAATTTATTCCTTATTTTAATTAATTAAACAGGAATTTTTAATTTCATAAGTTCCTAAGAATCCTTATATTCTATGTACTTTCTAGGATCTTTTAATAGTCAATTAAGTATTTTTCTTTAATATAAAGATAAGAAAATGATGTGAAAGTTGAGCTTTTTTCTAATTTTTCCCTAAAAAAGTTCTATTTTGATGATTTTTGAAAATTTTTGAAATAATAATTTGAGACAATTTAACAAAAAATCAAATATTTTTGTTAATGCTAACTAATATCAACTACAAAACAATAATACAATGAATTTTATTCAAACTGACCATTTGTACTTTGAATATATATGTAGCATTCTTTTGCATATGAGTAGTAATCAAAACGATGAAGATTCAAACAAGAATTTTTTTTTACGAAATCATCTTCCAGAAATATAAACATTGGGTTGATAACTATAAACAGAATTGTGTTTCCATGGCAAAAAAAAAAAAAAAAAAAAATACATACTATCTGTTGGGAATTAAATATCAATTGTATAACATTTTTAAAATTATATAATGCAAACAATTTCATTTCAGAATTTACAATGATTTACAGAGATGGTAGATCATCATATAAAAATCTGCCCTAACAGAAAAATTGAATATCATAAATATGTTACACTCCCTTTCCCTTTTTAATCAGAATGACAAAAACAGATTCAATCAAATCATTTTCTTTTTCTGAGAATACTGACCTCTTTAATAGTATTGTGTCTTGAATCATCAGTGGAAGGCAAGTGCTTCTCAAGAAAGAGCAGGGAGAATAAGAAACCTGCTCTCCCATATAGGAGTTCATCTGGACAGTCATTAGATTGGGCACAAACATCTCGTTCTAGGTTCTCCAGCCTTCAGAGAAATCACATTCATTCTTAGAAATAAATAATAAGTATTTCCTACATATTCCTCTTTTAGAAAAATGTTTTTTTTTTACATATTTTCCAAATAAAAAACAAAGCTGCAGTGAGTGCAAAACATAATCTTCATCTGAACTCAACTTTAAGGAATAAAATGTTAAATAAATCAAAGAACTTTGAAATGACAAATTTCTGCAAGAAATATATCAGTAAATACTGTAGTAGCTTTATAAATATAACTCAATTTAATCTATCAATGCAGGAAATTTCTTCTCTCTGTATACTAAGAAACTATTCAGATGCTCATTAAATAGAATTATATTTAAATTAACAGTAATGACAAATAATTTTTCTATACATAAGACATAATGACCATAGTTTTTGAAGTAAATTTATAAATTATTTGAGTATATGAATTTCCACATATAGAGCTTTAACTCTAGTTCCTGAAAAAATATAAATCAATTGCACATCCTAACATTTTATCAGATTAGGAAAAGTTTCCACAATGCTTTTCTTTTTTGTTATCATTAAGTTTGTTTGTTTGTTTTTCAATTTTAATTCAACTGTCTATAACAAATTAGATTATTTAATTTATTCTGTATAAATCTTCATTATTCTTCATATTTTTGTTACTATAACTCCTTTTGTTATGCCTATTCTTTATAAAATATTTTGAAAAGGATAAGAATCACATTTTGAACAAAAATTGCCAGTCTATATCATACAAGAGAAATTCTTTTCTCTAAAAAAATGCTTATATTAGGATTAAAATAATCTTATTTACAATACTTGTTTTAAACAAATAGTTATGAATAATAGGAATAAGTATGCTGAAGATGAGTCACTGGTTTCGTCTTAAGTACACTGTACCTCCTCGCTAAATCAATACTCTCTTTTTCAAGCCCTTTCCTGTGGAACAGGACCGAGGCAATGGCTAGGGGACCAGGCACACCACACAAAAAAGAGAAGCGCTTCTTCTTGAGATATGGGATGACAGGCTCCACATAGGACAAGGCATCTTTTAAAAAGTCCTTCTTGCCTTCACATAGTTTTACATCAAGAAAACGAAGGTACAGAAGGGCAATACCTGCAACAATTTTAAAAAATTTAAGAAGAAAATTTTGTCGACTTCTAAACAAGATAAAACTAGATAACATATGGAAAGTTAAAGAAAATATATATTAGGATTTGGGATAAAAATAATGGCTTGTTTGAGTCAGCTCTTCAAAAAAAAAGTAAGAACACCCAAATCAGTGGTCCGCCAGAAACTTGCCTTATGCTGTTTCAAACTATTCCAAGTCATTTCATCTCCTTGCCACCCCCAGGGTATAGTCTTTCACAATCCAACTCATGTTATAAACAGCTACACACAAGACACCAATAAGTGAAAGGGTAAATCCCCGAAAACAAACATTAGAAAAAACAGTCCATCAAAAAGTACTGACAGCATAGTAAGGAGATATGACTTGAATTGAAAAATGAAAAATTTTAGGGAAAATAGTTTAAACTAATTCTGTAAAGCAACAACGAGAGGTGAAATTAATCTGTATGGGTTTGAGAATTGAAAAAAGAATGACTCGAGGTGGAAAAATCAGAATAGGTCTGAATTGAAAGAATGTGAAGAGATGCTATTTGGAATAGGGGGAATGATTAAATTTAGAAGTTATAGCTTTTTGATTATTTTTCAAGAATTCCATTGCATTTCATAATTCGTTTCTAATTTTCAATATAATTCATATGGTTATAATTTATGAACCTATTCTAAAATTCTCGCATTTTTATTAGGTGATAATAAGAATTCAAATGCATTTCATCTAAAGTGCATAATATTACTTAAATATTTTGATTGTACATCATGATCCTTCTAAAAAATTTTGTTTTCAACATATATATTTTTTTAAAAGTTTTTAATGTACAACAAATTACTCAAAGATATTTTGCTATAAGTAGCAGGTTTATATATCTTGCAGCAATATTTGTCATTTTCACCAATTTGAATTTGACCAAATCTAAGAATAACTTACAAAGAATTTTTTGCATAATTTTGTTACTTTATTTTGATTCTTATTGTGAATTATAGGAAATTGAATAAGAGTAGAATATAAATTTAGTTGCCTAATTTATAGCATATGTACTTTTATTAATTTGCTCCTTTTATTAAAAAACACAGAAAATTATAAAACAATTTTATAACTGCAGGATTTAAAGTTTGCAGATACGGCAAACTAAAATAAAATATTTATATATTATTTTTCAGCATTTTATAAGCAAGAAAATAACAACTTATACATGTATTATATATTAAAGTATTGGATGCAAATTTTTTAATTGATCTTTTTCATAGCACACTCTATAGTATAAAAATTATTTTTTACATTCTTTTTTACCATTATTTGCTTCCATTTATTTTGAATATGTTAATGTTCAAAAAATATCTGTATTGTGAATACTTGTAAATAAAAAAGATATTTTATTTTTACCATCTACTGATAAAATTACAAAATATTTTATTTAAATAAAACATGATTTTTTAAAAAAATTCAGCAGGTTTTATTCCTTTCTCAAATGTGTAAAGTAATCAAAAGTGTATATATGTAGTATTTAAATAGCATTAAATTCATTCAAATAGCTTAAATATAATGTTTGAGGAATCTAAAGAACAAGTAATTCAAAGAACATGTTAAGGAACAGTGCTTTAACAAGAAAGGAGGTAAATTCATCCTAATATCAAAAATTTCAATTGCTAGCCTAAAACTGCATTACTAAAGAGCCATAAGTACAACTTAATCTTTTGCAAATTTGTATAACATATTATGTAGAAATTCTGAAAAAATATATGGTGTGGATATGGATTAAATAACGAGATAGTGGATTAAATAATGAGACTGACATTGCTACAGAAAAAGTAAGCAAGCACTAAACATCAAACGATGCGAAATCTTCTCTTTTGAATGCAGTGCCTCTAACTTCTGTAAACATATCAACATAGTCATAGCCTTCGTTTAAATCAGTTTTTTGTTTTGTTTTGCCAGAAAAATGAAAAGTCAGAAAAGAATTGTGAAATTTCACATGAAACTTGGAAAAACAGCTACTGAAATTTCAAATTTATTGAAAGAAGTGTATGGTAATGAATGTTCATCACATGCACATTTTTTGAATGACTTAAGCTTTTCAAAAATGCTGAGAAGACTTCAAAAAGGATTCACACCTAGGTCACCCTTTGACGTCAAATCGAATGACAATATCAAAAAATCGGTAATGTGGTTCAATCTGATCGTAGGTTAAATTATCATGTAATTGCTGAGGCTGTAGGAATTGACACAGAATCCATACAGCAAATTTTACAAAACAATCTTAACAAGCAAAAAATGTGTGCTAAAATGGTACCTAAAATTCTCACATTTGAACAAGAAGCTCACAAAAATGTTTGTACTGACAATTTGAATGCCATTGAAAATGATCCAAACTTATTGGAAAAGATAATATGAGATAAATTGCAGTTTTTTACTTAAGATACAGAAACGAAGTGCTAATCCATGCACTGGAAGAGACCATATTCACCAAGAGCAGTTTCAAAACAATGATGAATGTTTTTTTTTCGATATTCATGGGATTGTGTACCTTCACTGAACACATTACTACAGTACCATCTCCACATTTTTATTGAACTCCATGAAAGAATAAGGAAAAAACTGACCCCAAATGTGGAAGGATAAGTCATGGGTTCTCCACCAAGACAACATACAAGCTAATTCTGCATTGTCTGTCAAGAGGTTTCTAGTTAAGAACAGCACCCCAGCCATGCACCTTATTTGCTGGATCTTACGCCATGTGACTTCTATCTGTTTCCTAAGGTGAAATCTGCATTAAAAGGAACAAGATTTGAGTCTGTTGAAGTTATGAAAGAGGAAAGGACACACATCCTGAAGGAGGCAACAGACTTCCAGCACTTTTTTTAACAATGGAAGATTTGCATGGAATGTTGTACGGTTAGAGAAGGGTGTATATTGATGTGATAAGTAAAAATGAATGAAATCAAAATAAAATGTTTTACAGCATTAGTCTCAATATTTAATAGCCATACCTTGTATATACAGCAATATTTCTTATAAAAGATCATTCCTAATGGTTCCGTCCTTTTAAATAATACATGGATTTACCTCTTTTTAAGGGACAAAATATCTGGTCCAGTGGATGTGTCCCTTATCAAGAGGTAATATAAATATTTCAACGGTGGGCAAAATACACTCTTGCTTTTAAATAATGTAGTAATTTAAAGTGATATAAAAATTATTTGTAAAAATTTAATTTAGTTTTAAATCAATTAAAAACACAATATGTAGGTTCTTTTTTTTCTTTTTTTGGCAGAAAATATAATGAAGATAACGACATGATGGTACAATCTGTAGTGATATTTTATGCATAGCTAACAGAAACTATAGACTGCTGACTTTTTTATCCTTAATTTCTAATTTACAGTACCAGAATATAGTTATGCTTCTCAGAGAAGCCTTGCAGTGGATAAGAAGAGGGAGGGAAATGTCATGCACTTCTGGACATTAATTTTTTAAAACATTGAGTTCTAGTATATGAATATAATATTGTGACCTAGAATGTCTAAGTAAATCAAATAAAGAGTATGGAATATAATCTAAACCGAAGACTTTTATTCATCAAAAGAATAAAGAACTATCAATTTAACATGAATCTTACTTTTGTAAGATTTTTCTCTGAATTAGCATAAAATAATTATAAAAAAGGATATTAGGATGCAAAGCACAACAATAGGAAAAAGAAAACATATCTCAACTTTGCTGCTTAGCAAGAGTTATATATAGAAAAAAAAAACCAGGAATGCATTTCACTTAGGTCATGCTCCTTTCTATAAGTTTTCAGAATAAGTGTGGGCTCGCAGGTAGATTTCATCTGTCAACGATTGTAATTGAAGTATAACTGAATGCAACCTGTAGATCAATGTTTAATAGGGATGCAGCACTACTTTGACCATAGCAGAGAAATTGAGTGAATGAATGCCAGTTTATAACATGTGTCATTGCCAGAAAACAAGTTTCACTACAATATAAATATTTAATTTAACAGAAGTGTATATAGAAAGCTATAAAAGAACTCTGTTTCATGTTTTTATTCTTCAGAGCAAACAGAACAGAATTGTAACCACATGAAGTATATCCCTACCAAATGACAATCATTACACAAACCTAGAACATATATATATATATATATGTGTGTGTGTGTGTGTGTGTGTGTTAAAAATTTAAAAAAAGAAAAAAAAACAGAATTAAAAAATATTAATTAACAAAGATCTCTGAAAATAATAGTAAAATTTATAAAAATGAAAAATAAATTATTTATTGATTGGATAACATTTTTAATCATATACATCTATAACATTTCTAGTTTTAAAAATTAAGTTTTTAGAAGATTTTTTCCCCCCAAATTCTGTAAATACAAAGAAAATTTATTTCGAAATTTTCAAAGCATTATAAGATGGTAAATAATAATAATAAAAAAAGTTTTTGATCACTCATTTTTCAAACAAAATAAATATAAAATCTTTATACATAAGAAAGGCTTTAAGTACATAAAAATCCCATCACTAACTGTAAAATAACTAAAAAACAATTCACTCACCAGAAGTTCCTGTATAAACACTGGAATCTGACCAATCAATGTCAGATGCAAGATGTTTCTCCAATGTCTGAAGTAAAATGAACACATTTTCCATCAAAGGTCCTTCAATTTCATTAATCAGCTAAAATCAAAATCAATCAAACTTCATTTGATAATGTCACTGAGTTTAGAAAGTGACTAAAAAAAGACTTTAATTTATCTTTAAACTGACCATTTACATGAAACATCATAAAAACTAATTGCCTTTTTTAAATCAACCAATAAGATTGACAGACACCTCTGACATGTAACATGCACTCTTTCTTGGAATAAATCATTAGAATTGTTCATAATTTTTTTTTTAATGTGCAATATATATAACAGGAAAGAAATCTAAAAATTTTGATATATAGATTTCATTATTTTTTTAAATAACAAATAAGAAAATTTATTCTACATGTAATTTCTAAGAAAATAACATTTTTTAGATAATATGAAGAATTACAACTAAACATAAGGCACTAATATACCATTTGCATTTACTTACTATGAAAAAGACAAAAGGAAAAGAAAAAATTTCATTGAAGAGCATATTTCAAAGATTAAAAGATGGAATCATTCTAACATAAATAAATCAAAATAATCCAAAGAGTAAGAATTTTTATTAATCATACTGAAATTTGTAAAACATGTTCAAAAATTTCAAATTTCAAAATATCTTATTATGAAAAATGACTAACACATCGATCAATAACTCCTGAGTACTAACATTGCTTGAAATGTACATTTTTGTAAATTTTTATTTACTAACATAATTTTGTTAATCACTACTTAGGTGATAACTGCTCCAACGCTTTCCAACTTTTTATTTCCATTTTTCTTCGCAAGAAATCTTTGCCATGGTTAGCGATAAACAGCTTTCTGAATCATCGACTCGTTGCTGTTTTTGTTCCATCGAAAGGAATCGTGGCACCCACTTGGAAAAAACCTTTTGCATGCTCAATTTTTCATGAAGCATAGTAAATACACTTCCATATGATATCTGTGTCATCTCAGCAATCTCACGGAGCTTCACTTTACGATCTTTCATTATAATTTTTGTCACTTCACTCACATTATCCGGTGTAACGGCTTCCACAGGTCTACCCGAGCGTTTCGCGTCATTTGTGTCGGTACGACCACGTTTAAACTCGGCAAACCACCAACAAATCGTTGCTTTTGATGGACAAGAGTCCGGGTAACATTTTTCAATCCATTGTTTCGCTTGCACGGTGTTTTTACCCATTAAAAGACAATGTTTTATCAGAACACGAAACTCGGTTTTTTCCATTTTTTAAACAAACTACAAAACGACTTTACTCCAACCTCGATAACTCAGCTGTTTCTGGTCCGATCGACTTAAAATTTTGACACGTTTCAAGCAAAGGTTAGTATTCTAGAAAGACCTGGTTACTGGTTTACTACGAGCGCCATCTCTGGGTTAGTCTCGGGAATTATTGATTGATGTGTTATTTCTGTAAAAATTTGTACATACAGCAGTAAACAGCGAATGCAAAATTAATGATCAATGTTCTAAATACTGATATTAACATTTTAAGCAAATGATTAGCTCTAAAAGATAATTTACACACATACACTAGTAAAAAATGAAATCCTAACATCAAAAAATTAGATTAGTGCCTGGGTTTCCAAATTTTTTTAACCTACCACCTCTTTACAACAATTACAATACTCTCTTCTCAAAAAATAAATAAAATTGCTGCCTTTTTTAGAAAGTGGGGGAAAATACTCCAATTTTTCAAATCCATGAGTTTTTAGATCTTTAATAAATATTTAAAAATACATACAAACATCATGAAAGTAATCCTGTTGAAACTTTTTTTACCACTCTTTTAAATGCATCTTATACCTTGTAATTAAAAGCAATAATCTAGCTTTACAGTAGAAAACTCTGTAATAATTAACATTACATTTAGAAATTCTTGGTAGCATCTCGGCAGGAGCCTTTTTCTTTTCATGACCAGTCCAGAGATTATATAAGTATAAGCTTCGGTGATCAAGCAGAAAAAATTGCTCACACGTTATGCTCCATGGGTGTACTATGCATGCTGCAACTCATTAGGCTAAAAGGTATTCAGAGTAAAGCTATAATGTATCGATACATTTGCTTCATATGGACAGATCCTGCTTAAAAGACACATCTGATAGAATAATTTGTTGAAACATGCATTTTTTTAATTTTTAGAATTAATCAAGTTTTTCAGCATGTTCTTGCAAGCAAGTATTGCCCAGAGATATGGCAATAGGTCTGCAATGCCCACCAATGGGCAGTACTATCCCCTTTGGGAACCACTGGTTTAGAGGAGTGAAACTTAGGCAAACATTTATTTAGGTATATTTATTTAATTCAAAGTTACAGGTTAAAGTATATATGAGAATAACTATTTCAAATGTGAAATGGTGGCTCACTACAGTCACCACAATTTTGAATGCATGCATTATGTAATACAGGTGCTATACAAGAGTTTGACCGAGAAATAATGGAGCTGGAGCAAGATATGAAGAGGACAGCTGGTGAGCTGACTTCCGAATAAGGACTGCTTGCATAATTTAAATCAAAAGAGGGTTGTATGATTTAGAAAAAAATTTAGTAATTCTGAGAATGAGTAATAACTAAGAATACTAAGTAAGAAATGAGCGTACTTTTCTATTTTGCTGGTGCAAGCCATAAAGTCACCAAAAGTGATATAACCGATGCCAAATGGAATATGTGTTGTCACCCATTAAATATGCTTGCCATGATTTGAGCCGGCAAAATGGAAAAATACCAAAATGATTAACAACTAAAAATACTATGTAAGAAACAAGTAATAACCAAGAATATTGATTCCATTAATATTTATAAAAATCAGAAAATATTAAAAATGCATTTAACCCAATAGGTTCTGAGCAACTCAAATAATGTTCACTAAGTTTATATCACACGTTTAAAAAAAACGTGGTTTGCATATTCATCGAAGCACTACTAGCACCACTCTTATTTGTTGATTGCAAGATCTGAATATACATCATCTTTCAGATGTACAAACATACTTCTCAAATTTTGTTTATCTAGCACAGTTCCTTCTCGGGGTTGGGACTTTATTTTCTGGCTGTGCATGTATTATTAAAAGCTGGATAAATTAATTTAAAAGATAACATTTATAAAATTATTATTAAAACATTTATGTTCAGAAAAGAAATATTAAAAAGCAAATACCCTTCCAGTATCTGGATCATAAATTTTAAGGCTCTCATTGTAATCTGGGTATGGATTTTTGAATTCCCTTTCACTCATCGTTGGATTTCAAAATACTAAACAAGTAACTGAAAAAGAAAGCAATTATATTATTTTAACAAAAATGCAAAATACATCCCTCAAAATTTTATATTTAAACAAATCAAACTGACACAAAATTTTGGTTAACGTCTGTCAATAAGTTTATTTCAAATACTTTGATTACACTAAATATAACTATAACTGAAGGGGGAGGAGTATAGCAATAAAGTAATATTTCAAATTGCTATTAGTTGCCCCAATCTTGTATGGTACTTTATATATTCTCATTAAAAAAGATCATGTTTATAAATGAACTCAGTCTTCAAATTGTGCTTTTTTTTAAGACTGAGATATTGTAGCATCACTACTAATGTTTAAGAAAGAGTAAAATAGTAATTACAGTATCTTGTTCCAATTTATTATCAATGTCTGCTAAGAACTTAATAAAAGTTCTGGACCAGATAATTTACAGTAAAATTTTAAGTGTAAAATAACACCAGAGCAAAAGTACATAAAAAATGTATATAAAATAGTAAATTTTCAAATTATAGTATATGCAAAATAAATTAAACCAACAATTAAAATGTGTAACTAAAAAAAATTTCTAATAAAATATTATTACAAATATTACTATATGGTCTTAATAAAAATAAACTATTATGAAAAACTTTAAAAGAGAGATTTTAAGAAAAAAAGACAAACAAGTAAGGGTACATTTAATAAATACATTCTTAATTTAAAAATTCAATTGTCTTATCCTTTGTCTAATTTATTTCACCAGATTTTTTTAAAAGAACTTTTTGTTTTGTTGAATTTTTGGCTCAAAACTGTTCCAATTGAACTTTTGAAGACATGCATTTCCTTCTTCACATTAAATAAATCCCATTTTCTTACCATCTTTTTAGTATCATTATCATTTACTCAAATATTTTAGATTAATTCACTAATATTTCAGGTTAAGTGGTGATTTAGTGTTTCAGTAGAAATTTCCCAGTTTACTTTTAAAATATTTATGAATTTTCACCGAATCATTATATTCTTTATAAAATAAGTATCTATATTGAAGAGACTCTTGATATCATTAAATTATTCGTCCAGCAAACCAAATTAACAACAGGCAATTAAAAGTTATATACATTTAATTCTCTAGAAAAAAAAGGCCATTCTCTAGAAAATACAGTAGTATCTGTAGCAAAGGACACCTCTACTTAAGGAATACAAATAATATTTTTCTTTTAAATTACAAAAAGCTTTTAAAATATTACCTGCAAAAATATCAAGTTTCCAAATTATTGTGTAAAGATGATTTTTGTAAGCAAAAAGGCCTTATTAAAAAAATTAGAACAATAATCCATAATTGGTAAATTTTATATGTAGATGAAAGGGGGGGGGAGATTTACATTTATTTTGTCTTTAATAAAAAAAATTACAAAAAAAATTAAAAAAAAAAAAAAACAAAAAAACCTTCTTTTCATTTAAAAAAAAAAAAAAAAAAAAAGGAGAAATACATATTTTATTTCCTCTTGCAAAGAATTAAAAAAAAATTTCATTTTTCTCAAAATTTTCCCATTTGAAATATAAAATGTAACTAAATACTGCAACAAATCATTTTATAAGGAATAATAACAATACATCTAAGCTTTGGAATGCAAGAAGATAAGAATTTTAAAATACATATTTCTTTATAAACACTCCTATACAAATTTGATTTTCTTTCATCAAAATACCATATATTCTGGCACATAATGCTCTCTTATAATTTCAAACTACATTTTAAAAAATATTTACCTTTATTCTCTGTACGCAAGAGAGAATATACCTAAAAATTTTGCATGTAATGCACTTTAACTTAACAAAGAAACCCGAAATGTATATGTGTGATTATCCCATCTTTTGAATTCATTCACTTAAAGTATTTTTCCAGGCATTCGAAGAATAGTACACTGAATTGACAAGCCCAAATGGGGACAATGTGTGTTGGTAGGAAATGCTTGAGGGGGAAATTAATTCAGTACACAAGTTAAGTTATATTCCATGCAAATGTGCACAAGAATGTAATTCTAAATTTTCGAGAATAACAAAATTTGGGATACGAACAAGCACTTTCAACCCAAATGAATTCTCAGAAGTTAAATGTTGCCTTTTTCTCCAATCTATTTGCTTTAGCCTAAATATAGTTAACCTAGTTTTACTTTTAATGGTAAATATATATCCTGCCAACTGAAACAAACACAAAGCTGATTTCAGTCATTCAATTTACCTGTAGAAAAGATGTTTGGTGATGGTGAAAGCTCCATGCTTGAAAGGAAAAAAATGTAAAATCACATTAATTAATATGCTGAATATAATTAATTGGTTCTTTTCCATTTCACCAGCACAAATCTTGCCAAGTAAACTTTACTGGCAACAACACACAGTACACATACAAAAAAAATGTATTCCATTTGGTGTCACATGGATCATTTTTGGCGACTTTATCACCTGCACAGGCAAAATAGAAAAGTACCAATTATCTGATGTGAAAGGAGCAAAAATGGTTATCATAAAAACAATGAGTCACAACAAATCTTGCTTCATCATAGCACTTATTTGCTTAACAGACGTTACAAAATTAAAACCCATAATTATTTTTAAAAGAAACACGAAATTTAATTAGCCAAATAATATTTTCATTCATGTTCATGAGAAAAGATATATATAAATGCAAACAATAAAAAAATTGTGGGTAAGAAATGTTTGGCAAAAGAGTCCTGGTGCCTTAAGGAACCTTAAAAATATCTTGGTTGAGACAAGTTTAAATCCCATACAATGGATAATACGAAGAAACTGATGAAAGAATGTAACACAGATATGGCATTTATTCCAAGTATATTAAAGCCATTAGTTCAGCCTTCCATGCACCCTCCTAAATTTCGATCTCATTTTTTTTATTAAAAGTAAGTGCCATATGCCGGTATATAGGATATTCATAAAAAAATAATAAAGAAACTGCTATAAGGTTCTTTTAAGAACAAGAAAGCAGTAAACCAAATTTTTAACACTCAAATGATACGAAACAGCAATAATTAACTGATCAAATATTTTAAATTCAATCTAACAGGCAAGCAATATCAAACTGAATAATTTATTTGCAAAATCACAAAATTTCTCAATATTGATATTCTCTTTTTTTAAAATTTTGATCTCAAAAAATAAAAACGACTGTCACAAAATTTATTTCCTGGCTAATATCCAATCCGATTTCAATCAAACAACAAGTGCATTTATTTACAAAATACGATTTCTATATACAAGCAATGAAAAGCAATTCGTAAAATATAGAAAATAGCTGTTGAAGTAACATGTGTTCTTACTTTAAAACTGAAATAGACAGGATAAAAATTGTTCCTTAAAAAAATTTTCACAATTAAAACAACTTTTGGTGGCACTGATTTCCCCAGCTGCTAGTCTGGTAAAGCGTCTGGGAGAAGAAAGATTAAAGCGTCTGGGAGAAGGAAGATCATAATGTTAAAAAAACACGAAACCACCAGATGGCGCTTATATCGCTAGGGACAGGGAAAATATCCCTGTGAGTAAAAGACTAGCGTCTCTTTGAAAACAGGAACCCAATAGGATGGAAGAGTCTATTAAAAATCGTAGGTGGGACAATTTCATGATGATGCGCATGCGCAGTTTGATATTCCATTTAAGGCGCTCAATCCGAACGTGAGGTTTACTTCGTTGAACGTTAGGAATTTGTCATGTGCGAAAAATGTCTACTCAAAAATTGGAAAACAAAAGACCCCTTTCAGAGCCAAAAGAACGATCAAAATTTGTATAAACACACTAGAAAATTTCATCCTGAAGAAAGTAAGTCGATCTCTAACAAATTAATTTGTGGAATGTGCAGTGAGAAATTCAGGTTGACTGTGAATCATAATGTTTCATAAGATGCGTTTACTGAATGATGCACTGACTGAATAGAAAAATGTTGAATGACAGTTAAAAAGCCTGTAAGCAAACCAGAAAACAGTAACTGCTTTTATCCACACATTGACGAAAATTTCAAATCTTATTTGGACTGGTAACAACCATTCTCATTCTTGTTTTTGATGTTTCTGCATATCTGTTGGGCAACTTCTGTTTTGCTTAGAAAGTTTTCTTTTTTTTTACAACAAATCTTCTTTGTTGTTCAATGGTTTTATTCGACGGAGCATAGGCTACTTTTGGTTGTGCTGCTGGTAAACCTGAAAGGTTTGTCATTCAGAACTATTTATGCTTGTTTGTAAGGCATTCATAGATCTTTTGATTCTATACACTGCTACATTATAAAATTGCACCTCCTTCGTACAATTGAGAATTCGCTTCGATGCTTATTACGGCATCAAATCGAGCACCGTCATCAAAAATCTACCGCCGCTCATTACGGCGTCGACTAGAACCGTCAACAAGAACCCATCATAACAGGCACCCCAAAATCCACCGTCAACAAACTTTCTGATGCGATCAGATCGCAATCGGCACCCAAAAATTCATTTCCCCTGCGATTTTCAATAGATTGGTCACTCCGTAGGGTGCCAGTTGCGAAAGAGACGCTAGTGAGAAAAATGGGAAATATAGTGCGCGGTTTTTATAATCTCGTTACGTTTTCCCGCCGGTTTATGAGCGCCATTTTTTTTCCGGCTAGCGGTAAGTGATTTCTCTTTCATTACTGGTTAATTGTTTTACATAAATATTGTAATAATCACAAAATTTTCCTCTATCATTTTTTTGAAAAGTAGAATAACTCATTTTCTCTTCAATTACCGATTAAGTTAGATTTTTGATATACGATTCTTCTAAAATTGAATGAATATGAAATCTTGTAATTTCTATTTCCGATGTTCCCATTATTAAAATGTTAGGGAAGAAATACACGGGAGTGTTTTTACAAATTATATTCTTCCTTTCTGAATTTTTTTTGTATATGTTGTGAAAATTAATAAATTGCTAGGTTTTAATATTTCTAATCATTGGCCTCGTTAATCAAGTTAAAATATATTTAATTCGACTTTCTGTACATTCTCCATAATAGATGAAGAAGAATTTGTTATGTGTGAAGATAGAAATTTTTGGGGAAAAGCAGGGCTTGTGGATAATTTGAAGGCCACAACTACGAGAAAGAAACTTCCAAGGAAGAATTTCAAAAGAAATGCATGGAGCTGACCAATAAGAAAAACAAAACATCACCAAAACAATATGATAACATTTTAAGTTTGCTACAAAATGCTTTGGATACGCCACATTTTTTCCCTCAAACAAATCAAGAAGCTGTACCGAAAAATTTGAGGGGATCGTTCAGTTTACGGGGTTGAAGATTTTCCCCCGCCAAATCCTAATTTCTAGTTAAAGGCTGATCGCCAAGGCGTTGTCCTTGGGAGAAACCAGTTTGTAGCAACCGTGCGCAAGACGATCCTCTTGCCGAGGGGAGGGGGAAACTCTCTGCGTAGTAATACACTGTTTTTCTGGATGTTTACCATTTTTCAAACGGTCTTGTTTTCTGAAAAGCGTTGTCGTCTAAACTGCGCTCCAGCCCTCATCTTGCTATTAAAATGAACCATTGAAAAAGAAAATGCTTACCTATTTGAAGAAGTAAATTAATTATAAATAGAAATTAGGTTAAAGTACTTTCATTCTAATAGAAAAAATAAATTGAAGTTCGTAAGAACTTGCGGGATCCTGTGATATTGTTTTCGGAAAAGTATTTTCGGCTTAATCGCGCTCCAGCTATCTTCTTGCTGCTAACCTGAAAGTTTTGTTTGTTATTTTAAATGAACCGAAAAAAAAAAAAAAAATTTAAGAAATACTTACCAATTTGAAGAAGTACATTGAATTTGTGTAGTAAATAGCGGATCGAAATTAGTTAAAGTAATTTGAATCGTATAAAAATAAATTAAAATTGTAAAATAAAATTGTGTGGTTTTCAATACCGTAAGTACTAGAATAAATAATCTTTATCCCTTAACATTGAAATTGAGTTTTTTTTCCTTCGTTATTATTGGATTACTGAAGATTATTCTCGTATTCTTCGGAATGATCAAATTCTATACTGAATTTTGCTCAATTGTACTGAACTTATTCATAACTTATTTAGTGTATTACATCGAATCTTTCATATAATTTTTTTCAAAAAATATTAAAATTAATAATTAAAGATGTAGTTTGAGAGTAAATATAACTCTACGGTACAATGCTTTAACGCAGTATTATTTTCCATTCTTTTTTTTTTTTTTTTTTCTGTTTATAGATTTTAAAAAAAGTAACTTAAAATAAGATAAAATAGGTTTACCAAAATAATCTCATTAGTAAACAGCATTGGAAAATTAGTCTGTTGTTCCAGATAATGAAATCCTTCAGGTGAAGATGTTGAAAATAAATATCGCTTATAATAAATACAGAAATTCTTAATGATCAAATAAGAATTCGACCTCTGGCTGTTAGGATTTTCAAAAGAGTCTATTATGAAGCGTTTTATCTGATGGAAATATGATCAAGCAATATTTTACTACGCAGAGAATAATTTATCATATGAATGAAAAAAAATGTTAGTGGATTCTAAATTTATCTCATGTTAACATATCAAAATTTTAAAATTCTTTTCTTTACAAATTAAGTACATTTAATTTTTTTTCTCCAAATGTTAAGATTTATCATTTCAATAAACTAATATTTCTAGAAAATATCTCAATGTTGAAAGAGTTTTATGTATTTTTTTTTATTCTATCATATTAAAATGAACCATTCAAAAATATTTTTTAAAAAATACTTACCAATTTTAAGAAGTAAAATGAAGTTATATATTTATGTAGTAGCAAATGGAAGTTAGTTTTAGTAATACGTTTTTTTTTTCCTCCTGAAGATCGTTCTTGTATATTTCGAAATGATCAAATTTCTCAATAAGTTTTGTTTAATTGTACTGAATTTACTCACAACTGATATAATGTATAACACTGAATATTTCCTTAAAAAAAAGTGTATGAAATATTCAGTGTTATACATT
>BMAW01035802.1:11471-47427 GCA_019974015.1 Nephila pilipes | reverse complement strand
TTACTTGAGTTATGTCTCTCTCTTTCTTTCTCTCTCTCTCTTTTTTTAAGGGGATGTGAGCGTATGAATTTAAAGTTTATTTTCTCTTAGTATGAAAAGCGCTTAAGATTAAATATGTAAACTTTATTTATTTTATAAGGAAAAATAATAATAGTAAAAAATAACAAGAAATAAATAATGGAGGAAAAATTATAGTGAATAAAAATGTAAAACAATAAAAAGAATGAGAAGAGCTGTCAGACAATTATCAGAGATAGCACTCTGAAATGTTGCCATGTAATATTTTCGAAGATATTCAAATTTAATTTATAAAAGCAATCAATAAAATGATTATTATTTAACAGCTTACATAAATACATTTAATCAGTATAAATGTTGTAAAACAAAATTTGAATATTATTTTATCATGTCAAAACAAAACTAACTGTATACTTAAATTTTATTTCTACTAAATAGACATATTGCGATTGAACTATGTATTCTATTAATCATAATTGTCCTTCGAAATTAAACTTACTTAAACCTTATGGGTAACTCCTCATTTTTGCAGAAATTCAAGCTGAAATGAAGTATAAGTAATTGAGGAAAAACCGTAGATCTTTTTCTGTCGTATTTAATTATAAAAAAGCTCTCCCCCCCACACAAAAATTGTTCAGTATAAATTTTTATAGTTCACGTATTTTCGTTTTATTGCCTAAATAGTTAAATTTGGAAAAAATATATTATTATCATAATATATTTATTAAAAAAACAAATTCCGTACAGTAAAGGGAAGCTTGCATCTATTTCAGGTTTGAAACTTTTATCTTTTGTTTTGTTTTTAACTTTTCAGGTTTCTTTTTATATTAAAATATAAAAATATTTCTTTCCATATGCTACGAACAGCACTTTCTGAGTAAGACCACAGTACCAGAGAAAGTTCGTTTAGAATTTTAAACAAATACTTTTTTTTTATTGATGCCTCTTTCCAAAGAATAAGCAAATATTACTGATGTAAATAAGAAATTAATAATCCTTAATTCATTAAATACTTTGATTAATTTTTTGCTTATTAACACGAGGGCTGTGAGCGATGGACCTCGCAATTTTAAACCTCGGTCAAGTGACGAGGATGACATTTGAGTTGTCATTCCTCTCTCCAAACTTCCTTCTAATCCTTTATTTTTTGTTATTGATTCAGAACACATATTCAAATACATCCATAACAATTGGATTAAACAAAAACATGCAGGGCAATGTTTTTATTTTCCAGATTTTGAAGGTCATAATAAGTTTCCATTATTAGAAGCAAATTTCTCTACACTTAAGTGTGTAACGATATGATATCGAAAATAATAATTTTGTAAAGTTTGCTTATGGTTTAATTTTAAAAGCTTTGTGTCCTTCAAATCTTGAAAAACAAAATGAGAAACTTGTGCTTAAGATATTCAATAACTTTGTTATTCAAGGGCTTCAACAATTAGGAGAGCAACATAAGCTAATAAGTTATGAAACAACATCAAATTTTATTTCTTTAATTTGTAGATGGTGGAAAATTGTTAATGTTAAGATAATTAAAAATGGACAACATCTGATGATCCTTATCAACAAACGATTACTTTATCACCAGATAACAAAGGATGTGAATTCTTATACAAAATTTTATTTGCTTAGTTTCATGGAAGGAAAAAAAATTGTACTATTGGAATCCTAATTAAAGAAACACGTCTTGCTTTTATTCATGCAACATATGCTTTACTTGAAATGTCAAAATATTGTATATAAATGAATTAAAATTTTAATATTTTCTTCATGGGAATCCAAGCAGATGCAGAAAGTAGTTTTGGGAAATATAAGATAATTTCAGGTTCTCAATATTCAATATCAGTTCGACAGCTTTATGAAGTGGAAGCTAAACTAAGAATGCAAAATTTTTTACCTCTAATTTTAATTTCGAACACTTTTGGCAGCTTAAGTTAAAAAAACATTCATTTAGAATATTCGTGTTATGAAAGTCATTTAGATTCTTTAATATTACATGATTTTTTAATATAACACTTTCTGAAAAAGATATTTGCGATGCTGAACCTTATCTGCGTGTTTTAATATATTTAGCTGGTGTTTGTGCAAGAACAAAACTTAAAAAGTAAAAATGCGACCTTTGCTCCAAATCAATTATTCTCAATAAAATTTGAACTAAATTCTAACCATCATTTAATGCGTATCATAGACTGAGGAAGTTTATTGTGTCCTATCCCAGATATTGTCTCATCAGTATTCTACAACTATGTAACTGTTCAGAAACTTCTTTCAAAAGATTATAAAAATATGTTCCTTACACAAAATAATTAACGTCGAATTACCTCAGATATATCGATTATCTTGATAAATTCAAATGAATTTTTTATATGATAAACCTTGAACAATGATCATGCTTCTGAGCTAGTTTTAAAGCATATTATACACACTTCTACAAATGCATTATTAAATTACTACTGTAAGGAAAAAAATGATATTAAAAAAGTTGAAACAAAGAAAAGAGAATCATATACTTTATTAGCTAAATAACTTGCTTTATTTTTTGTATGGACCAATTTTTGATGCATATATATATTTATTTTCATGTATTTATCTATAATTATATATCTATGATTTACCTAAAAATATTTTTTAAAATTTATTGAATGGCATTTTTTTTTATTTTGTGATTGTGTTTGATACCAATAAAGTTATTGTTTTTAAATTTGTGTTGTATTTTTTGTTTTGAAAACTATTTCTAATGCATTACATAACTAATGTACGGGGGAAATGATATTAAAAAAGTTGAAACAAATAAAAGAAAACTACATACTTTATTAACTGAATAAATTACTTTATTTTTATGTATGGACCCATGTATATATATTTATTTTTATGTATGTATCTATACTTATATATGTATGATTTACTTAAAAGTATCTTTTAAAATTAATTTAATCGTAATTTTTTATTTTGCGATTGTGTATGATGCCTCCTGTGTGAAAATAAATAAAAGATAGCTGGATAGAGTGTTTGTGACTGTCCTTCCTACAGCAGTATTTTTACAACGTTTTTCTGAATTTCACTTGGTGTGTGTGTGAGTGTGTGTCATCAAATTTTCGATCGTTAATTTAACCAACTTCCCATCAAGCTAGAGCTTTGAAATTTCGGGAATCGTTCGTACTCGCCTAACAATGCAATATTTAGACGTTTGCGACAAGTTTTAACTAATATTTCAATAATTTTAATAAGTCAAAATATTCTTTCCTCTAGGCGCTTTTAGGATTGAGGAAAAAAAAAAATTTCCCCCTCTGGGAACACCGGGCACTCCCCACACCACATGAGGCCTCGTAAAACTATTGTACTCACAAAGGGGAGATACTATCTGCCCTTTACTATCTCCGAGATAGTAAGGGTTGCTGACTTTTAGTCAATAATCATGAGCAAGAAAGAAAGTTTCCAATATTTGGCACCATGTCTTATCACAATAATTTTTTCTGAATTAGGGTTCCCATTTTTTTTTTAATAGAATGGCTTACAAACTTTCAAATGCATGTTTTGATTTTATGAGTATTATGAATTTTTTAATACGCTCACAAATGTCTCTTTTTTAAGTAAATTTTAAAGTTAAAAATAACCAACAGTTTTAACTAATATTTCAATAATTTTCTTTAATAAACTTTGCCACCATATAAAAACGTTGTTTTTAAAAACGTTGGTTTTTACATCGAATTATTATCAATAGATTGGACGTATCTCGCTATAGAAATAAAACTAATATTTTCCTTGATTCTCAGCAAACATTATAAATAGAAATGTTTAATATAGAAGTAACTGTCTTCAACCAGTAATGTCCGCGAATAACAATTGACGATTGAAATTATTTTGATCATGATCTTATTCAGGCCGAGTAGAGAACCAGACGAGGGCCCCTCAAAGGCGAGGCTCTGGCCCATGCATTAAGACGTCCCTGACATCCAGTGTATACGCATCAGGTTTCTGGGGTTGAAATGCATGACGAGACAGGGGACAACCTAATTGAAAGAACCGCAAGTCCACGCCTACATCCCACGTCACTGACTTGTAAACACGATTACTGTTTTTCCAAACGATTGGGGAATGTGAACGCCAAAGATGGGTTTAAAATGATTGGTGTATGGATTGTCTTGCGCGAAATACGTGATCCGACCCAGGCCAATGTCCCTAAGACAACTCTGATCTGATGCCAATAAGTTTTGTACCGAAGCCATCTTCTTGGGTTTTACGTAAAAACAATAGACAGTAATGACACCTGGGTCGCATCGCATCCTGAACAATTGAATGAAAAAAAAAAAACCTTTAATTCCAAATAATCGAGCCGTTCAGGTGGAAAAAAAAAACTCGTGAATAATCAGTCTTTTGGGAATTCAATTACATAAAGATTTGATAAACTTATTTCCAATATGTTGTTTTGGAAAAAAAAAAAAATCCTGTAAAGTTTCTTCAAAGGCTCAAAATTGCAACTTGGAAACGTGCACCATTCCGACATTGAAAATAGCAAACATTTAAACAGAACCGAAGTTTAGTTTTTATTAACGTCGCACTAGAAGCAACACGAGGGCTATTGGCGACGGACCTCGTAATTTTGAACCACGGTCAAGTGACGAGGACGACACCTGAGCTGGCACCTCCCTCTCCTAACATCCACACCACACCAAAGGGAGGACTTTGGGCCCCGAACAGATTTAACGTGCATCAGCCCCGGTTACACGGCGGGTCTTTGACGGCCAAAGATCGAACCCGCGACTGAACGAAAACCGCCGGCCACTTATCCGAAACCTTGACCACTAGGCTACCGCGGCCCTGTGAGGTAGAGTGAATATATCGATCAAGTCGTCATACTATGGAGAAGACACGGATGTCACTTACTATGAGCAGTAAAGAATGAATATCCTAAACTGGGCAGTTGTATTTATTATAGTCTGCTCTGAAAACTTGGCAAAAAAAAAAAAAAAAAAAAAAAAAAAAACCGTTTAGGGAGATTAAAATTTTCTAAAGCTACATAAGTTTGTACTGAGCTCAAACGTTTTTGTTCTCCCAAACTTCATGTTTCATTTTTCGTTGGATATGCAATTTTAAGCTTGTGCCGTTTGTTCAATCAATACATTCCTCACTCTAAAAATATTTTAAGCTTGATTATTTCATACATCCACTGCGAAAGTTGTCATGAAGAGGGAGCTGAAAAAAATGGGAAGTATGTGCTAGTTAACAGTCACTAACAAATCCTTCGTATTTTTTTTTGGTGCTCAACACCATGTAGATGATGGTCAATTGTTTACATAGAGGACACGACGGATTTAAGATATGGGGCTCACTTAAATATCTTAAGTGAAATACATGCCCACAGATTACTTTTATGGGACGATGCATCATTTGTAATCAATTGGGTCAGATGTTGGGTTCTCCAACTGTAGCTTTAATATGTCTTTTTTTGAAAATATTATAATTTTTGAATCATTTTCTTCCATGTTTTCAAAACTTTTTCTGAATTAATAATGTTAAAGCAGTTTTTTTTTAATATACTTTGCAGAATAGTTCTCGAACAATATGTTACAAGATTATGATTCTTGTACCATTTGAGAAATGCCAGCTATTTTTAGAAGACCAAATTTATATTGAGTAGTTAATTTTAAAAAAATAATACTGAAATAAAAATTTCAGATTTTTAAATTTTTTTTTAATTTGCTCCCTCCAAAAATCTATAGATACAATGTATTCATACAATATATGGAATGAACATTTGACTCTCTTTAAAAAGAATATTGGAGAATTAGTATTATTTAGTGGATTTTTTACAAAACTTTAATTGCACAACAATGATCAAGTTTAGTTACCCCTCCTTCCTTGCTATCACTATGATTTCTTCTCCACTGCAAATACTAGATCTGGCATATAACAGTCGATGCTGACCATTTATCATTCACCAAGTATTTTTCGGAAAACTTTTTAGTTTGCTTCCATAAAAGAAATTTATACTGTAGTACTTTCATTAAACTTTTGTTGAGTTTTATTTTAAATATTCACCAGTACGAAGAACAGGTATTGTAGCTAGCATTAATGTAGAGATCCTGCACACAAGGGATATACTAAATGAATTGCGTTAGAAATAAGATATACAATTGTAAGTGTTTCTGGTAATAAAGTATTCCAGTAAAAGTTAGTATACAAAAACATCTTAATTACCTTTTAAATGATTGAAGAGAAAGAAATGTGATCAATTTTTCAAATGCAATTAGAATTTCACAATTGGAAAGATACTAAAATAATTTAAAATAATAAAAATCATAAAAGAATTATACAGTTTATAAAATATAATAAATCTTTAATGAGTTAAGTAATTTTTACAAAATAATGTGATGCTATGCACATATAATACAAAAAATATCGCATTTGAGGAAACACGATGAAAACATACAGGTTCTTTCAGCTTTCAAACATTTAGTATGAAAAACTATACAACACATTTACATATGACATGTGCAGAGTCGGATAAGACGCACATGCATACAGCTCATTATATATCTACCACAGAAATACTAATTACTAAAATTAAGAACTACAAGACATATATAAAAATTTCAGAAGAATCCTATACTCCTTTTTTAAAAAGATTAAATATACTTTGTTAAAAATTCTCTTTATTGGATTATCATCAAGGTTCTAAAAAATATGATATGCCAGAAAGGAGGAACATTGATAATCATAGAATACTGCAATTATATTTTATCATACTATGACAAAATTCATTGAGATTTTTAAAAATCTTTTCATCAACAATTAATTATTCAAAATGAAATGATTATTTATAAGGTATATTTTAAAAGATTCCCTTGTCAAGTTTACACAAGTAAAAACTAAGCAATATGTAATCAAAAACATAATTCAGTATATAATTTTTTTTTATCAAATTATGATAGATTTACAAAAAATATTCATATAATCAATAATTTGCTTTAAATTAGCATTTTTTAAGAAGACAAATGTCATAGCTATCTTGTTTAAAAAATATTTAAGAATTGTTTGGAAATTTAGATTTATTTCTTACCTTTATTTAACAGTAAAAGACAAAGCAGTATAAATATAAAAAATTGACATGGCTGATGAATTGCTTTCTCCCCTAACAAGCATGTTAAGGAAAAAGTTGAATTTTATTAACAGGCGCATATATAATTTGGTGAAAAAAATTAGTTAACAAAATGAAACATTTAAATAACTACAATATCTTCAATAGACAAGCATTCTGAAACATCAGATATGAACCTTCTTCGATACACATTTTCAAATTTTACCACTTTAGGATTATCTTGATTCATTTGAAACCATTTTAGTAAAGAAACAGGCTCTTGTCTATTGGCAAGAAGCACATATTTCATTAGAGCTATTGCTGCAGAATCCTGGACGAAAATGTCATCTAGAGAAGAGAAAGAAAAAAATTAATAGTAAAAACAAAGAAATTGAAAAATAAGACACATAGAAATTATGAGATACATTTTTAAATAATAATAAGAATTAAAAATTATTGAATAATTTTTCACTTTTTTTAAATCTCTCACTTATTGAACACCTTATACACTACTAGCGAAAATTATAGAAATCTTAAGGGAAAGAAAAAGATTTTATGGCTTTTAACATCATTCTTTTTGGAGTAATACTATAAAATTTTATATGGACAGAAAAAGAAAATTTAATCCAGAATCTAATGCAATAACGTTTAAAAGTTTTTTTTTTTTAAAAAAAATTTAAACAGCACTTAAAAAAAGAAATTTTGAAACATTGAGATAAAAAAAACCCTCACCTTGTAAATTAATATTTACTTGGTAAACTATTACCCTAAATTATGCTCTCACACTGCCTTCCCATAGAAATAACCAAAGTTCTGAAATTGCCAAGATTAAATTATTGCTTCTATCAATTTCGTTTTGTTCAAGGGTTGCTTCGAGGATGATATCTAGTCTGCTCCATATATCATCAATGGATTAAGGTCTATTCTCAGATTAATCAAGCAGTGGAATATTATTATGCTAAAACCACTTTTTTCACACATCAGCGACATGACATGGAGCTGAATATAGTTAAAATATAAAGGATCCACCAAAAAGATCATGAGTGGAAGGCTTCAATTTATTTTCAAGTATTTTATTTACAGACAATTAAATAGGGACACCAACAAGGAAGTTTCAAATTCAAATAATGAAGAAAAAAAGATACACTATAAATACAGGGAGATATATCAAGCAATTTTTAATATTGTGTGTGACTGCTTCGTGCCACAACACATGCCATAACATGATCTGGTACTGAATTCAGTAAATGTCTAAAAATGTTCTAGGGCCCACAAATCTAGAACAGCCCTTTCCGAATTATTTATAGATTGGCACATCAACATTTAATATTTCAGCTGGTGCCAGATATGTTCAATAGGAGACATGTTCTGGTAGCCAACAAGCCACAGAAGAGCCTGCATCTAGAAGTACACGCAGATGTAGAATTTCATTCATGCACTGCTTTGCCGTTAATATCCTACATATTACCATCAGAGAGGAGTGGTTATCGTAACCTAAGGACTTTCCCTGTAGCAAAGGTAGAATTGTATCGGTCACCAAGGCTGATACAGTTCCTCCCTTGCTACAGGGCCACTACATCCATACAAGGTGATCATTTGTTTCCAAAACTAAGCAGTATTTATCACTCTACGCCAAATGTCACAATTTCATGGTATTCTACATTGTTCTGACTTGGAACCACTCTAGAAATAATTGCCAAAGTTCAGGTGTTAAAGGAGAACACATAAAGGGCACTGAGGCAGCAGATTTGATTCCACAATGTGTAAAAATGATTTATGGATAAAAAAAAAAAGAAACCCTTACAGTTGCTCGTGAAATGGAATGGATCAATGTGAGATCCTCAACCTCTTGGCAAAAGACCTTTTGACCATCTACCCTTGTCAATGTTCTAGACCCAGGGCATGGTTATTATCAAGTGTCCACTGTGCTCCCAACATTTTCTAATGGTATACTTAGAACAATTGATCTGGTAAGCAACATGGCAAGTAGACTATTCTGCCGTCTTCACCTCAAAGATGAGGCCCCTCTTAAACTGGATATTCAAAAAACACTGAAAATTTCTTTATTGTCTACACGGCATTCTACTTTCTTAGCACTCTTTTTAGTGTCAATATGTGATCTTTTAAAGCTCATAGATCTTCCTTTTTGAACTAGTTCTTTTAGTGCTGTGCCACGGCAGCACGATTGGCCATGCTTATTCACGCCTAACTTTGATCATTTGCATACTGAACCTCATAATACTTATTTGTATAGTTTCGTGTTTGTAGCTTGCTTCTTTAACGATGCACTGATTTCATTGTAAGATAGCGTATTTTCCAGCATTTAAAGTCCGATTAAACATGAAAATTTTTACTTTTATTCAATTCCAGGACAAAACACAGGGGGTATAAAAGCAAATATTATGCAATCAGGATGTAAATTTTCCCCACTCTCCCTCTGTACATAGTTTATGTCATCACTTCAATACAAGCTGGTTCAGGTTTCATCATTTCACAAACAAGATTGCCCTATTGTTTTATGAGTCCAGTTAAAATTTTTCCAACTTTTGATTGAGAGGTAAAAATGACTTTTTTTTATGGGGAATCCTGGCATTTAGATCAATTTCTTACAGTTTGGGATGAATAGATTTCACACTTCAACACCTTGTTAAGCATTTGTCAGTTTTATTTTGTAGTGACTGAATCTCCTTGAGCTTTTTAAAAAATTTCAAATTACATCCTTTGATTATATTTTTACCAGTTCTAATTTTTTCATTATTCTAGACCTGTTTATTTAACACTACTATTTAAATTGCTTTCCAGATGAACTGTCAAGTCTTTGCACAATTTAATTAAATTACGTTATATAATCACACTAAATGAAAGAAAATCTTATGATACGTTCACTTACATACAGAACACACATATACAAAAAAATAACTAATTAGATTGCAATCACTTGAAACACTGATAAAACCCTACTATTGCATGCTTAGCTCATAACCTAAACAAAATGATAAATTATAGACTTTTTTATTTCTAATTATTTGCTTAGAACTTTTCCAAGAAATAAGATAACTAAAAAAATCCTTACTGTTTTACATTGTTGATTAGATTATTATAAATTGCAAGTATTACTTTAAAAAATGTCATTAGTCATCAAAACTCCCCAGACATACTTTTTTCAAAAGATTTTCATAAATTTGGTTACTAGTTTATTATTACTTATTCTACTAACATATATTACTCTGCATTTTGCTATTTTGAATGCAGTATATTTCACAAAATTAATTTAGGAAGTTCTATAAATTACTAAGAAATATTAACCATGCATCATTAATTAAAGCTTATAAAATAAATTAATGAGATAACAGTTCATAGACATCTTCCATGATGCTAAACATGACTTACTCATGTTCATTGGCTATTTTTTGCATTATGACTTACTCGTGATGCAAAAAATAGCCATCTCATGTATTCAAGAAAATTTAAAAATACTTTTTTCCAAATTCTGATATACTTTTCTCAAAATATCAACATAGCCTCCTTGATACACATTTTTTTTTATTTATTTGTATATGCTAGGTTTATGTTTGAAAATTTTCTTTCTAATCCAAAGAAGCCACCAACAATTTGATCCAAGATAATTTTTTTTTTAAAAAAATAATCTGATGTCCAAAATTGCACGACTCATTAAGTAATGCTGGTCTACAAGTTCCTAGATTGCGAAGTGATTCACTATCTCATGTCTTAGTAAATATGTTGAAAAATTGCTTATCGGAATAATAGAAGATGTATCTGAGTGGGTGTTTGTACACTACTGATTGATGGGCTATTTTCTTATTGACTGTTTAATATATAAGTGCTCAAAGTTTTCTTAAACTGCAAAAGAAATATGAGAGGAAGTTTTGGAGAAGGGATTTTTTCAAATCAGAATGCACCAGTTAAGCTTCATATTATTTTTAAGTTCGGGAAAAACTTAAAAAATGGCAGATGTCAACAGCATATTGTGTGTCATTCATCAGATGATGACATTTTAGTTTGAAAAGAGCTTAAAAATAGAAAATATGAAAGACATGTAGCATTTCCAGTAGGTAATTTTCCTAAACACTGACTTTGAAGATGATGCTTGATTTCTGGTAAAATAAATTAATCCTTATTTTGCTTGAAGTTGTACAAAGCACAGTGAGGGAGAATGAGGATCAAACAGTATTTATCTTGGTAAATATATATACAGTAACTTGGGTTGGAGGTGATTTGTTCTATATTTTGAATGTTTGCACTTTATACATTAGATAGGTATTCAAAGAATTTAATGTAGAGGTTTTTAAATGTGTTGTTTATAAATATAGGAATTTTAATTGCTTCTTGGACAATCAACGTTTATCATACATCAAGTAAGCAATAGAAATTATCGGACGGATAATGAAGATATAGAGAAATACCTAGTTTTAGAGTAATTCTGGAGTTTCAGCCTATTTAGATATAAAATTTATTTGTTGCAGTTTTCCTGCTTTTCAATTTGCAGGGCTTACTCCAAGTGTGTATAATGAAATGAGCTTTTCATTGAATATCCCACAAAGATTAATAGTAAACTGTAACAATGGATTTAAGTATTGAACATTTTGGGTAATGGAAAAAATTTCAGTTTTGTAATAAAGGGAAAATCTGGTAGCTAGCTAATTATTATTTTTAGATGTTTATTAAGAGAATAAGCTATTGATTTGGAGTTTGTGAAAGTTGCAAGCATGCCTGATTACATGTTTCTGATAGTGAGAATATTAATGAACTTGTCATTGACATAAATGTTTTAATGTAATCAGTCTTAGAAGAGATCCTAGAGGTATTACAGCTTATGTGTACTGGGGGAAGGAAAAAGAAAATTGATTTTAGATGTACACCTTTGAAGCTGCTATTTTTGGGATAAAAGATTTGAAGTTTTGAGAGAGATGACAGTATATAGTCTGTAATAAGTTTGTATTTGAGATCATCTATCAAGATCTTATCAATGACTTTCAGTATATTTAAGAAGGCTTGCACTGGGACTCTGCATTGAAATCCTAAGTTTATAATTACAGTTAATCTCAGATGTGATTGGGTAGTTGCAAGTTGCTTAAAGAAGTTGTATTGGTGGACAATTAAATCAAAGTTTATAGTTCATTTAAGATGATACATTCAGTGAGTTTACATAGAAGGAAATAGATATGTAGCATTCTGGGAAGTGAAAATTTAACTTTGGTTTTCAGGATGGGGTAAATAGTTATTTTCCAACCAGAGAAAGAGAAAGTAGGAGAATTTGAGTGTTTTGTTGATTAGAAGTGCGAGAAAAAGAACAAGTTTGGGTGAGAGTAGTTTTAGTATTTTGTTAGTAATTTTGCTTAATTAAGGTGCTACATTAAAATTAATTTTCTTTATACATTTTAATACTTCAGAAGGCACCTTTGGTTCAATAGTCAGTGATTAGAACATACTTACCTACTATTGAAGATAACAAAAAGTAAAATATTGCAAGAAAAATTCATAATAGAGATATTTTGATGAAAAAAAAATTAAATATAGAAAATTCTCCTTCAACATAGACAGAATTTATAAGAAAGTTAACACATACTTCAAGAAGCTAAATTTAAATGCGCATCCCTAAATTTAAAGAGTGGCACACATTTTTAAAGAGGATTTTTGGGGGAAAAATTTGCTGAAAGCTTGGGTGTGTTTTATTTGCATTATTTACTTTTAGTTTTTCTCAAAATTTCTTAGGAAAAAAAAACACTGTGAAACAATTCACTTTTTAGCTTCATTTTTGTAAAAAATTATCATACATTCAAAAAGACAGTTGTAGCAAAAATATCCTTTACAGAATGTTTCACATTGAATGAGTATGTGCATTAACTTGAAATTAATAACTGTTCTTAAGTTTTGTTGGAAAATGCACACAATAAATGAATGTTGTTGTTTTTTTTATAAAAATTCAATAAAGAGTGAAGCAACTAATATTATGCATTAATTATATTTATATTATCACATACATTCATAAGCTGCATTTAAAGAGTCAAATGTAGCTTTTTAAAGAAAATCTGGATTAATATCTTGTTCTAGCCTGGCCTCATATTGTTCTGAAAATCAACAGATTTTCTAGAGTTTTATACCATACCATAAACTTGAACTCATCTGTTCCCCCTATGGACTAGCATGCTTATTATTTCCTAAAACAGCATATAGATTCTCCATTTGCAAAGAACTGAGCTGTTTAATTTTTTTCAGTTAACATTAGATACTTCATTTTCATTGAGCATAGAAGGAAACAAATCAATATGATATTTTACTTTGTTAAATTTAGCAGAATCAATTTTTGATAGGTCTGATTACTCAGCACATACATACTTAGAAATGTTTAATCTTAAGAACATGTTTTAAAAAAGAGGACAGACTACATCTCCTCAACAGATGTAAACAGTTCTTTAGCCCTGATTACATCTTACTAGAAATCATCCTTGAAAAAGTTATTCAATTAGGAACAACTGTTATTCGTTTTGCATTTGTGACGGTTTACAAGGCAGAAAATATATTGACAAGCATAAGAAATGCACAACAAATATGACTAATAATATAACCAGCTATTTTCAACCTTTTTGGATAGATTTACATTATACAATTACATTTAATAACAGGAATGCATTTATTTTCCATCAAAGTAAAGAAGTAAAAAATTCAATCTTTATGAGTCTGGAAATATATTTTGCCTCTGTTTGACATAGAGGCAAACAAAACGATCAGTGAAAACAAATTGTTAGGCAAAGTGAAACATAAGTAAGCATATGCACTGTAAGTAATAAATTGTTTCAGAAAGTTGTTGATGCAGTATAAACATGTCAGGAAAAGATAGCTGTAATGCCAAATAGGATGCCCTACAAATAAGTGAAGAACCAGTCACTAACAAAACAGGATAAGTGGAAGGAAAGAGGAAAATAATCTTTTGAATTCCTTTGTACTTACTGATACCAAATTCCACAGCTTTTGTCAACTTATTTGCCTATCGCTGTGAGTATAAAGAAATAAAAATATGAACTGTTGAGGAAAAATAATGGTGGTAACAGACTTAACGAAAATGAATGAAAATAAGTTATGTAGGCATAACACATCGATCAATAACTCCCGAGACTAACCCAGAGATGGCGCTCATAGTAAACCAGTAACCAGGTCTTTCTAGAGTACTAACCTTTGCTTGAAACGTGTCAAAATTTTAAGTCGATCGGACCAGGAAAAAGGTTTTTTGAAATGAAGTGAAAAAGGTTTTTTCCAAGTGGGTGCCGCGATTGCTTTCGATGGAACAAAAACAGCAACGAGTCGATGATTCAGAAAGCTGTTTATCGCTATTTACTCGCAACAAAAAAGATTTCTTGCTAAAAAAAAAAAGATTTGGAAAAGCGTTGGAACGATTGTATCACCCTAAAAGGTGATTAACTAAAGGTGTTATGTTGATGAATAAAAAAAAATTTTGCAAAAAAAATGTTGTTTTCAATGTTAGACTAGGGAGTTATTGATCAATGTGTTAAAAGCATAATGAAACATAAATTTTACATTCAAATCATAAAAGTTGGCAACAATGTTATCATAAAAACCATTAGTCATATTTTCTGTTAAGTTACTAATCTCAGAGATGGATGCTCACACATTTTCTCAGAAATTTTGTTCTAGTGTTGTGGCTGTAACTTCAATTTTCTAAGTGTTTGCGATTGCTGTACCCTGCAAAATAGTTTAAGGAGGGGACTAACTTCTTATTTTTGAATATTTTGTGATATTTTAAGTGGTTCAGGAAGTTATTTTGTTATTCCAGCTTTTTTGCATAAAATTACGTATCATGTTTCTTGGTTTATTTTTGGTTCTACTTGAAATAGCTTTTTCTGAAGGTATCATGGGTGATTTGATACAGTTTTCTAAGGTACTTTTAAATTCTGATGAGACTTTCAAGGATTGAAACTATGGTGATGAATTTTTAAATAAGTCGGGTTAAAATTATTTCTGTAGCTTCAACATATTGGAGTCAGGCTATTATGTAAAAGCAAACTTTTAATAAACATTGCTGTTCAATAGAAGCATGTCTGTGTATGATTCTGTAATTTCTATGAGAGATATTCTTTGCTATATTTAGTTTCTTACATGGACTTTGATGACTCTAGTATTAGAAAGATATTGCAGCTGTGCTTCTCTATGAGATCTCACAGTTTTATGATGCAAGCTAACGATTTACATAGTGCCTGGAGCACAAACAGAAGCCAAAAAAATTATATCTTGACATTTATGGCATTAACAGAATCCCATTTAAGACTTTATCTAAGGCATACGATTTATTTATGCCTTTAATTTTTGGTAGGTGAGTTATAGCAGACCCAGCATCTTGATTAACAGATTTTCTATCATTTTTAATAAATCTATTGCTTTGCCAAAACCGAAATTGTTCTACTGCTTTTGTATGATATTGATTTTGGTTTAAGTGGGTACTTAAAGCTTCCAACTGTGTAGTGGTCTCCCAATATGGCTGAGAACATGGTATATGATTTATTTTATTATCTAGTGTGCCTTTGAGTAAATGTTCACCCTGATAAAATATGAATGTAGCAGTATACTTTTATTTTCAGCATCACTACCAATAAGAGACTTTGGAGAATTAAGATATCTCCTGTAAGAAAGAGAGCTTGCTTTCAGTTGATACAGGTAGAGAGGGAGCTCTACCCTCCACTCTCTTAACCCTTTTGTGGGCGGTGGATAACATGTCTAGCCAAATAATACTGAATTTTTTCCCAAGTGGGCAGTGGGTAGATTTTTAACATGTGTTAATTGAAACAGACAAAAAAATCAATACAGATGGCAGCACAACATCTATTTATCATATAATGTCCTCTGATAGAATGCTGAATTTGGTCTTTCAATGCCAAAATCATACAAGTTGTATTTTAATTACTTTAAATAAAATTTCTGATTTGTACAAAACATTTTGACAAATGCACAAGCAAAACAATTGATTTTTATTAGGTTTCTGGAACACTTTTAGAGGTGGCTAGAGGGTCTAGTCACCATCCACTTGGAGCATATAACACTGGCCTTGGATGTATCATTCTTCCTCTTTTCGAGAGCACACTCAGTACCATGTAAGGCTTTTGATTAGAAAGGTATACATAAACATGTGACAAGATGTGTTAGACATGACAGGAGGCAAGATGGGTTCCAATAAAAGACATTCATGAGATTGACAGGAAAAGTTACAAATGGTGGCATAGATTATTTTTTCACTTTCTAGATGTCTCAGTTGTAAATGCATACATCCTTTACAATATGCTTCCAAATAAATGCGGTGATTTCAAAACTATGACAAATTTTATACGAGAAGTAATTTCTGGTCTGTTATTGATGGGTTCTAAAAAAGATATGGTATAAGTTCAAAATCTATTCCTGTAAAAAAGAGCAAGCCATATGTTCCCGTAGATGAGTGCACAGAAAATGTAAAGCATATTACAGTGAAAACAGAAGGTGATCTATACAGAAGATTTCTCTCTGCAGCACATGAAAAGATGTCATGTGTCAGGTGTGTCATCAAGGCTGTGTCAGACCTCCAATGTACCATTGTGCCTTCAATCAGTTGGTCTAATTGCTTTGAAAAGTTCCACAGTAAAGTCGGCAAAATTCATTAATTACCATATTTATTTCCGCTGTAAAATTAACTACTACCCCAAAATGGCGATGGACATTATCTTATAATATATCGATAATTTCAATATATCTTTTAGCAAATAAAGTGATAAAAGTACACATTGTGCATCAATTTTACACTTAATTACTTTATTATTGTTATATAAAAATTTCTTTAAAATTGTTACATGCACCCATATTAATTTTTCATAAAAAATTGTGTGATATAGTTTATAAAATTTGTCATAATAGGTAACCTAAATGCCTTAAGTGCACGGTGGCTAGAACATCTAGCCACCCCGAAGAAAAACACTCCCAATCTGAAAATTTTTTATGACCAAATAATGTTTACAGAGGATGGCGAGATTATTTTCATCACGTATTTTATCATTAATATGTTAATTTTTGCTGCTGTCATGGAATTATTGGAATGAAATTGAATTGTCTCTTCCCTTATACACTCTTCTATTTTTTGCCCCCCCCCCCCAAAAAAAAAAAAAAAAAAAAGTTTGCCAGGGAGCCTTGGGTTTTTGATGTTCATATTTAACTAGAGAAGGTAAGTCCCTTAGAACATTTAATTTTTTTTAAAAACTAATTTTGATAGTAGTTAGTTTTAGTATATTTATAATTCTTTTACTGATTTTATACAAAATAGGTAAAAGAAAGATATCACCATCTTCATTATTGCATTTCTTGAGGGAATGGGAGGTAGAGGCATTCCAAGTCGGAGCAGGTAGGAAGTGAACTATTTTCATTCTAAGCAGTTTTTAGTTTCAAAAAGTTTCCTGGAAGATAACTACTCTTTATCTATATAGCTCTTACTTGTCTTCAGACCATATCTTTTTCAAGTAAGCTTAAAATGATCATGTGCCTGTCATACATTTTTGTTAAGAAACACATTTTATTTTGCTCACAATTAGTTGTATCTATTTGCTAATTCCATATCTGATAGATAACTGGTTGTGAGCTGGTATCTAAGTTAATTTCAACACCCACTTCTGATCAGCCCATTCATGAATTAAAGAGTAAAATGTCAACAGTAAAGAGGAAAACCCCTTGAAAAGATAGCACTAAAAAGTGCTATAAAGGTCATAAAGGAAAATGTGGAGAACATGCAAATGACAAAGTGAGGTCTCTACAGAACCTCGTATTCTAATCAGCTTGTGACATTCTACAATCAGTGTGGCAGGTAATATTCATATGCCCATTTATAAATTTATTGGTCTCTGAATAATTGCAAGAACACATCCATCGTATTTTTTTGATGAAAATATAATTAATTAACAAGGATTTACATTTTCTTATTTTTTTTGTAAACACAAAAGTTTTAGACAGAATTCTATGCTGCCAGGTATCGTATCTATTATTATTATGTGCTTGCATATTTTCAAGTACTATCTCAATAATGTATTTAAAAAGATTTTGCCATATGCACAATTTTTAAATATAGTTATAACACATAAGTACTATTTAGAAGTATAAATTTAGTTGATAGCATATCAGAAATACTTTGATGACTATGAACATGTAAAACAGCAGTAACCTCTTGTAGTTGTTTTATATTCAATGAAAAAGTCTTTAATATAAGCAGGAAAACTTAAATTCCCTCCCCCCTGAAAAAAAAAACATACCTTTGTTAAATGTTTTCTTTTCAAAAAATCCAATCAGCACCTTTTCTGGAAGATATACTGGGCACAGTCGAATAACATCAACTAAATTTGGGTGGAAAAAATAATCAGAACAATTTTTTAAATAAAATATTCTTCATTTTTATCTTTAACCTTTTGAGGACGGCTGGCCGATCTATAGGCCAAAAGGAACATAGCCTTAAAAGACAGCGCTGACAGATGTAGCGGCCACGCAGTGCTTTCCCCTCTAAACAGCTTTCGAATCAACATGAGGCCCATTACAGCCCCAGAACATCATCTGCTTGACCGGTTTCTTTTGTATTCAGAAAGGGAGGGTGATAGAGTTTCCTCTTTCACCCTTATCTAAAAATCCCTCTTTTTTCCTTTATACTCAAATTCTCATTTGCGGTGAGTGCATAGTTATATCAATATATGGTGAATTTAAATAGATTCTTGATTTGCAGGAGCTCATTTCCAGTTTAAATATTTTTTTTAAAATTTGTATTATATCCAAGAACAGTATTATAATTCTTGTATAGTTTTAGTGCACCTGAAATGTCATAGAATTTTGAAAAAGTATTTGTGAATTTTGTATATTTCCTTATTTTATGTGTTAAGAAAACTAATGAGATGAATAGCAACTTCCTTCAATAAATTTGAGTATTTCGTAATAGAAAATAATTAAATCATTGTTTTAAAAAAGTCCCACACTAATTAAAATCGTTATAGTACATTAAATATTTCCCAAACCTGTTCCTTTTGCTTCAATTAGATAATTTTTATTATTTTGATATGCTTACACTCGTATGCAGAACTATAAAAAAATCTGTAAAATCATTATACTAATACACATTTTTACCTTTTTTAAATAATTTTGCTTATAATACATAACTTTATTCACTTTTTGTAATAAATAAATTCTGTAACCTCAATTTTTATTGTATAAAAATTTCTAACCCTGAATAAAATTTATTTTGTTGTTAAAATATGAAATTATTGGATTAATATGTTGAACTTAAACAATATTTAACTATTTGGAAATAAATTTTTAATTTCTAATATGTGTTCCACTTTACTCATTATTCAAATAATAATATATATAAGTATTATTAAGAAATATATGTTACATAAAAATTTTATTTTCAAAGTTTATTCAAAAAAGTGTTATAACTTTAACTGGTGATTTTTTTTTTATGATTTTTATTTTATTTTTTTCATACTAACGAATATAATTACATATTTTCATAATGAATGTTTTTTTCACTAATACATGTATTGCTATGTATTTTCCAGATTTAAAAATACCTCAGTTCTACATTTTTATTAACTTTTATACCTGTAAAACTACTTAAAATATATTTTTGGAGAATTTGGAGCAATTTTTGCATTCAGTTTTTGAGGAAAATTTGTGCATAATTACACAATATATTGCTGTACAGAAGTGTATTTTTACTGTTACCTTAAGTTATGCTTATTGAAAAACAACTTTTAAGAATTTTATATCGAAACATAAAAAAAAAAAAAAAAAAATTTTTTTTAAAAAAATTATTGTATATTTGTTATAGATTTTTAAAACTATACATTGTAGTCTTTTGAATTTATAGAAGCAAGAAACTAACTTCGACATTTTTTATTAGGACAATTGATGTATAAAAGTTGAGTCTTCGAAACAAAAACTATTAATTCTGATATTTTTTCTTTCAAATTTATAGGAGACGAATATTACGAATTCTTTAGCAAAAGAAAAATTCCCCGATTTATACAAAACCCTTAGAAGCAAGAATTAAATTTTTGCTTTTGTTATATATTATACTTTAAAAGTTCTACAGTGTTGGATTTCCTGATTTTTCGAAATTTAAAAGAAGTTTTTCTTAAAAAAAATTATAATAAGTTTCTTTTATATTAATAATTACGAAAAATTTTGCAAAATGCTCTAAAATATATTTGAAAAATAAATACAATCAGAATCTAACAGATAGTTACATTGAAATAAAAAAAAAATGTGTTCGTTTTCTTTTTTTTTTTCTCGCCTATTTATTCATGAGTCACACTTTTTATGTACGACAGTACAAAAAAATGAATGTTCGGGTGCGCTCTAAGGCTATTGAACGTTTGAAACTCTGAATAGAGAATCAGATGGCTCTTGTAAATGAGCATGAAAAGTAAGTTGTAAAAGCTTTCATATCGACAAAGAATGCTTCTCCCTCTTAATTATTGTTGATTCTTTCAGGTTTTGGTCATTATTATCATATGCCGTTTTGGTGTAATAAAACCTAGAAATGCACATCTGCCTTCTTGTAAATCTTGAAGGTTGCTTTCATGTAGCCGGAAAACTATTCTTTCGTGGTTCTTCCTCATATTGCCGTAATAAAGCTTTAGAAAGTGCGTTTCCTTTTCTATTACATTGTCGGACATAGGATAAATAGAAACTATGCTGACCAACTTAAAAGAAGGCCTTCTACTTTGTGAACGTTATCAGGATAATGAAAATAACCGTTCAGAGAAGTGATATAGTGTTAGATTTTGAGAGATAATGTAAAAAGGACCCAGTCACTTAGGGGACTGTCCAAACGAAGTGGAGGGGAGGGAAAAAACGATATTTGAAGCTAAAATCTTCCTTCGTTTTGAAGAAAGTAAAGAAAATTGTTGTCAGCTATCTGTAAACCGACTGAGGAGTCTGTGCGTTGAGAAGGAAACGTTTTTGTAATTATTTTGAATGTTGATTGAAAGAGTTGGCTTCGTAGGAATGTATTGGCTTTGGCTCTATCATATGCACAAAATCACACACAAAAATCAGTTCATTATCACTCAAAAATCAGAGCAGTAATCTTAGAATTCAAGCAATATTATGCAATTCTTTTGAAATTTTAAATAAAAAGTAAGGATTATCCAAATATTAAGAATATAACTTTTTGTACGAAAAGTGAAAAAAAAGGTAAGAAGCTCCAGTATGTTGTCATTACTTGCAAAAGAAACAATTAAGTACAAATAAGAATCATATATTCCTTTTATATAAACAAGATTACCGAGATACGTGAAGCTCCTCGGCAACTTAAAAATGTTTGCAGTCATAATATTTTGTCTTCGATATCAGCTTATTGTTTGCATTTTACTACAAGTATTCTAAAAATTCAAAGCATTTCCTCTTTTTTACTATTGAAAACATTTATTACTGTTGGAAAAAATATAATTTTAAATTTTTTATGCGCATTTAAAGAATATATTTTTAGGAACACGTAGGTAAACTCACAAATTATTAATATTTCATTTACAAGTAACATAAGGGACAAAGTAATAAGACGGACCTCGCAATTTAAATGGCAATCAAGTAACGAGAATGATAGCCGAGCTAGAGCGTCCACTTCTAATTTCCACACCACGGTAACGTAAGGATTTTGATTTAATGCGTATCAGCTCAGCTACACGTTGGAACACCTAATCGTTACTTTTTTTCAATAAAAACATGTGGAGACTACAATGTGGCACAATTTAACAAAGGCCAACCTTTAAAGCCTTAGGATACTCACATTTTAGAGCATAATGCGAAACACCTTTTTTTAAAGGTTTTGCTTTTTATTCATCTCAATTATTTGCCACGGTGAATATTTTATCATAATTTTCAGCATATATAGTAAGAATTAGATCAAAGAAGAATAAAGTTTTAATTTTTGAAAAATGCTTGTTAATAAAATTTAGACTTAATCATAGGATTCATTCAGTATTATGAATTCTAATGTATCACAATATAATGGATTATGGAACAATAAAAAATGACAATTATACATCAAATCTATCATTCCTTCATGGAAGATATATAAGAAAATTCTTAAGAGGGTTTAAATTTTTAAGATTTTTCTGGCATGTTCTAAAAGAGAAAAACAATTATAAATTAAGTAATAATGAAGTTTCCAAAGAAGCATAGTTGATTTATGATGATATGTCTATTGTCATACAAATGCTGTGAATATTTATAAGAGCTTTTGAACTTACTTCATTATCGATTTGAGAAAGTCTGAAATTTACATTATAACATCAAGAGACAGGATCAGCAATTTTGCTTTTTATTTTATTTTGTATTACTGATTATAATTACATGCAATTTATGAAGAATCATATTATTTACTTCTTATTTCTAATTTGATTATTTTAAGTTTTAATACCAGGTGCGTACCAAATTCCTCCATTTAAAAGAATTAAAAATAAATTTAAAATATTTTATATCTATTTTAATGAATTTACTGAAAATCGAAATATAAATAAATTTTACTTGAATAATATCAATTAAATTTGGTTTAGTTTATTGTGTGTACCTTTGTCTACAATGAAATAAGCGTTTCATTCTTTTTTATTGCAATGCTTTATATTATCATCATTGTTTTGTGCTATTTCTCTCAATGCTCTTAATAATATTGAAGAGGAAACCTAGGTGAAAAGCAACTTAAATTGTTAGGAAATAATTTTTTTTTTTTAAAAAAAATAAAATAAATAAATTTTTCAAATTTTCTTGAACTGAAATCGTAATTACTACATTGAGTTCTCCAAGAAAATATGTTTCCCTAAGAAAGGGAGACTCTTTGTATTTAGGGACTTTCTAAGCCGCGAACATCCCCATTGACTGCGGACACCAGTAACTATCCTGCTTCTTTTGTACGCCTATGTATGGTACCATCAATCAGCGATAAAAAAAGGTGGAAGTAAACATCGCCTAAAGCGCCGTCTTTAAGGCCTTTTCCTCACAAAACCCGCCGTCTTCAAAAGGTTAATAAATGTGCAACAGCTATAAGATTTAATTAAAAAAAATTTTAAGATTAACTAAAGATTTACCAAGTAATATTTTCAATTAATCTACAGTTAGAATTTTTACAGAATTAAACTTTAAAACCTTAATTTCCAAGCTATAATATACCAATTACTACAAATCTCATAAACATTAAAGAATATGAAACTTTAAAATTGATTTGAACCTTAAAAAGCTTAGGAAAATCAGAGTGATCTAAACCACTATTTACCAATATGCTAACTTATTAAAGACAGGTAAATGTGATAAAAGTTTCACAGCAGTAAAAATGCTTTTTTAAATAAAATATTAGTATTTTCATACCAAATTTTGATTTATTAAGATAAACGATTTGATTAATTTTTTATTATTTGATTTATTTTGATAAACCCACAAGATAATATAAAATCCTACGAAAATTATATATATATATATTCAGAGGACAAAAAATTCAGAATACTCTTCACTCAAACTTTTGACTCATCTGTGCAGCAAGTATGATGATGTAATAAAATGGATTTCCTGATAAAAAGTTTTGCCCTGGTCAGAAGCACCAGTTATTATTCCAATTCACTTGTTCTTCTGAAAAACAAGATATTTGAGTAACTGAAAGCAGCATGACTGTGGGTGCCAGATAGGATGATTTCAGTACCTCAAAACCTGGTATCTCAAGTCTTCAAAGAATAGCAGCTAACCCTAAAAAACCTCAAAAAGCAGAATAGCGGACGAAAATCACTTGTTAATGAAAGAGATCCCAGGTGGCTGACATACATTGATTGTAAAAACTTAGAAGGTGCAATGCAACAAATGGCAGTATAATGCAATTGAGGATCATCATAAAGCATATTTGTATTCTACAAGACAAGATCTAAAAACAAAATAGTTTTAATCAGAGGCAACCAACAACAGTTTCTTCGATTTCTCTACAAAACTGAAGAAAACAGAATTTATGATCTAGAAAGTGTCAAAGTTGATACTTGATAAGTGCAAGAAGGTTGTCCAGTTTGACAAGTCAATATTTCTTTTCCATAATGTTGATGGCAAGGTCCATGAGTGGAGCAAGCAGTACTAAGAAATGGGTCCAGAAGACACATGACAATTCTTCTAGCAGATGGCGGCAGAATAATCATGTACAGAACATTTTCTTGGGAATAATCATGAACTTAAGTTCCTTTGGAGACATTTGTTAAAGCAAGTGCCTACTTGAACATTGCTGCTAACTATGTTTACTTAAATGAACATAGTGTTTCCTAATGATCATAGTTATTTTAAAAAGAACAATGCACACTTCTACTAGGCTAGAATGATCTAGATTGGTTTGAGAAACATGATTCAGAATTTCAACTGCTTCGAAAGTCCCCTCAGTTACCTGATCTCTTCCCAATTCAGCATTTATAGGATGATGCTAAAAGTTTGAAAACAGCCCCTTCTAATTTGAAGGAAATAAGAGATGCTATTCTGTTAGTATGGACTATGTTCCTCCTAAACAGATTCAGCAACTTGTAGTCTAGACCTAAAAGCATATAGGTTGTCATCAAAGCCAGTGGTGTCGCTCCCAATATAAGTGGTGAGTACTACAGTGTTCTTCACTTTTTTGGACATTGAGTATATATACCACATGAGACTATACAACACAGCACTTATACAATGTAGTATTAATATAATACAGTTTAGAAACTATAGCTATCTGATTATGATTGAGTTAAAAAATGAAATATAAATTTTTAAATCAATTCTTAACACTTTTTTTACCATGTAATTAAAAATCATTGTTGCAAAAGCAACTAAAATCTTTCATTACCATGTGTGAAACAGTAATTGCCTTTATTACTCTATTATATTGTAAAAGATATAACATATAAATAATAATTTTAGTTCATTTATTTTTTATAGAAACTTTCTAGAAAATATTTACTGAATAATTAGACTCAAAACTTAAAAAAAAATTTTTTTTTTCAGGCATTGGATTAGATTTTTTTAAAGGGAGAGTGGGGGAGTTCTAAACTTGGGAACATTCTTTTTGAGTTTTGCTTGTCAATAATCTAATAAATATTATTTTTTTCAAGTTTATATCTGAAAATGAAAATTAGATTATGAGATTCTGTAGCATTATTATTATTCTAATGAGTATTTTTATAAACTAAAGTGAAAATACTACAGAATATTGGTTTATATTCTGCCTTAAAATGAATCTCACTTTTTATATAATGCATGATATTTTTGGAGTTCAATTTTTATAACAGATTAGAGTTACTTGAAAATGGTATTTAAATAATATAGCTGTTTCACTGTTTCAATAATAGTTTTAAATTTGAATGATACATCCCATCTAAGCGAGTTCATTATTATTTACACAATTTTGGCTGAGACTCTACAAAAAGTTAGGCATAGGTTCTATAAAATTAGTACAAAAAGTCAAGTCCCACCATTGGATTCCCATTATAGCTTTCACTTCTGTTTCATTGTTAAAATTTTATTCATTCTGAAGAAACAAAACATGCAAACTTTTAAGGACCATTCAAATAGCTTTTTACTCAAAAAAAGGAATAGAAGAAGCTTATCCAAATATTAAAAAATAGTGAAATTTTTTCTTTATAATAATTTTAAAAATAGCTTCTCATTAGATTCATTTAAGAACATCTAGTCCATCAATTTCTCCAATTTTCACTCATATAATAATAAAAAACATGAATTTTATACATAAATTTTTTTATTTAATAATTGTTTACATTATTGACACACTATACTTTTAAGCAAATCAACAATGCTTTAAAAATTAGAGGAAATGATTATTTATCAATCTTATGTTTTTTAAAATAAATTTCAAACATTAAATAATTCATATCATAAAAGTAAAAAAAATCATATATAAACATTGTTTATATCTTACATAAAGAGTAATGATTATAACTGCTTACCATAAAGGTCACAGTAAAGGTCCAATGCTTCTTCATTCAATTTTTGACTAGAAAATCTTTGCAAATTAAGCATGATATAGTCATCAAATACATGCTTTTTAACCCAAACCCAATCTTCATGTGCAGAAAAAATCACTAAAGATGAAGTAAGCTTCCATATGTTATCAAATGAATCTAGAAATGAAAATTGCAAAATGTATATGAATAACAATTTATAAATACGAAGCAAATTTAATTTCCCCTTCTTCTTCTTCTTTTTTTTTTTTTTTTTATAAAAGCAAATATTTTTATACAGTTTTTTAACACATTTATAAAAATTAAAAATAAATACAAATAAAAGAGATAGACTCAACAAAAACAACATAACAAACAAGATGCATTTAAAAGAAGCCTGGATCAAAACCAAGTAAATTTGCAAACTTAACATTATTTTTGTATCTTAATTTGAATAATATTATGTAACAGTTCAGTAATGGATTATTATAGGCAATCTTAGACAATTCTGATCAATGATCAGAATTATTTGGCCTTTCATTCTCCAAAATTCTATTAAAACTTAAATTTACCATACATTAAAAACAAAAATACCATTTGACATGCTGATCAAAATAATTTTTTACATATTTTTCTGTGCTTTTTCTTTAGTTTTTTTGATACTATGGGAAAATTTGCAAAGAAGCAAAATGTGAACTTATGAAGTGAAAAAAAAAATTACCCCTTTTATAAATAAATCTTGTATTAATTTTTGAAATAAAATCAAATGATAATTGTCATCATAATCAAGAACAAAAGATATTGATATATTGAAAAGTTTCTTCAAAAAGAAGTGGGGTATTAAAAAAGCAAGTAATAAAATAATTGGGAAACATGAAATATAAAAATTAACACAAAGGTTCTTTCAAATTCCAATTTCTTTGTTAGATTAAAACTTGGGGGGGAAAACTACCATAACATTGATAATAAATACCAGATAAAAGTAAATTTAAGTGTACATACTTTCTAAACATTTTGAAAGTATCCTTTCCATTAAAAATTCTATTGCTTTCTTTACATCTGGTATACTTTGAACAGTAAAGTAATCAGACAAAAATTTCAAGCTACATTCCCTGTTAATTCGATTCAATTTCTTAGTATAATTTTTTGTTCCAAATGCAATAGCACCTAAAAATGCCATCTCTTCGCCTGGGGGAGAAAAAAAATCTCATAAATACAATGAAGTTAAATTTCAAAATATTTAACAAAATATATATATATATATCACAACAGATGAATATGTTATAATAGTTATAAATGTATCACTTTAAACATTAAAAAATGTCTTGAAATACAATAAGAAAAAATAAATGAAAATAATAATAATAAAATCATTGAAAAGTTAATTGTTTAATATGAAAATTTAAACAATAAGAAGCCTTATCTAAAAATAATTCTACGTTCTTATCAAATAAATATAAACCTTTTAAAAATTGCATTAATTTTTTTCCCCATCAGTAATTTGAATTAAGTACAACTTTCTAGATTGTTTTGAGAAATAAATTATTCACTAAATAATTATATGTGATCAAGTTTTATTTTGAAATGATTAGTTTGAAAGCTAAAAAAAAATCCAAACTCATACAAGATGCACAAAAAACTACAGAAGTTCTCATACAATATTTCGCAGCTTGAGGTAATGATTGATTTTATTAACATCACACTAGAAGCAACCACAAGGGATATTGGCAACGGACCTCGTAATTTTGAGCCTCTATCAAGTGACAGTGGTGACACCTGAGCTGGCACCTCCTTCTCCTAACTTCTAAACCATGCCAACTTGAAAATTTGGGTCTTGACAGATTTACTCAGCTTCAGGTAAACAAAATAATGAAACAACTTAAGACAGAAAAAGATTACGAAAGTTGCAATTAAATAATTCATAATGCTAGAAATTATCCTAGGTCCACAGTTGTCATAACTGAAATAGAATCAACATGACACCACCAATATTATTGATGATATTTCTCTCTAAGCAGTAGTGTAATTCAGAATATGAGGTATTATGACAAATTAAGAGAGAGAAATTAGAGGGACATAGAGCACTGTTGACTCAGGTTCAATTCCCAGTGGTTTTGGCTTGGTAGCTGGTCATGAGTCAAATCAGCCCTTCATCCTTCCAGGGTTGATAAATAAGTACTAAGTTCGCTTGGGAAATTAACCAGGGGTGCAGCATTGGGCTGGCCACTTGGTCTTGAGACTAGCTAATAATTAGAGCACCAGGCCCAAAGGAGATGGGCATTGGCTGATGGACTTCTTAGTCTGGCAAACTTTAACTACATATGACTCTATTTCATTTACAAAACTATATTAAAAAAAATTCCCAAAATTTCATATGATTTTTTCATTAATAAGAAACATAGGATTACTATAAACTTTTTGAATCTTTCGTTCTGAAATAGATAAGTAGTTATAGTCTCTACCCCACCCTGGATACATTTCAAGGGAACAGGGCTATTCTGGGTATAAATGAAAGCTTTTAATTCAAGATTAATTAAAAGAGAAATAGTCTTTCTTTGTTGTATTATTAATAATAAAGATTGAAATTTTCAAAGGGAAAGAAGAAGTTATTTTCTTCTTTCTCATTTTATCAATTTCAAAAAGTTTACCCAATACTTTTTACAGTCATTGCCCTAAAAAGAAATTCAAAAACTGATTTTTCATTGATGAATTTTAACAGGAAATAATATGTGTATTAGAAGTATTAAAAGGAGGACATTGGAACAATGTTATACATTTTTTACATTATAATTTTAATTTTTGCACAACTTATAATAATAATTATATATATAATAAAATAGAAGTTACTGTAAAGTGCATATATGATTTTATCTTTCTTTCTATATAAAAATTTGATTCAATCTTCAATTAGAATATTTCAATTAATATAACAAAACCTTAAAATTTAAAACAGAACCAAATGTAACTCTCCTTATTAGACATTCAATATTTCATGAAAAAAACCTTTTTAAACATTTATATAACTAGAGACACTAATGAGAAAATGAAATAAAATATCACTATATTGAGTCAAAGTTTAGCTTTTTTTTAAATACATAAAAATTTCAAGAACTCTGATAATTATTGAAATCAATTTTAACATACAAATAAAAACCACATAAAAAAAATTTAAAATAATTACCAGAGAAATTGTCTGATATCTCAAATGGTTCTTTCCAAACTCCAATAATCGATGCAACCAGGAAAGGTGAAAACAAATGTTTTGCTTTCAACAAATCACAACATAAATTCAAAGGTAACAGTTTATCACCATTGCATTTACATATCTCTGTAAGCACTCTACAGAAAGAAGCTAATCCATAAATATTGAACTTTTTCTTTGATAAAATTAGCTGATATGTTACATTTAATGTTTTCGGTATCAAATTATGCAAATAAGGTTTGGCCATTTTTTCAATTCTGAATAGAGTCATAACAATACAAATTTCTGCTAATGGGAGATTTTCACATTGTTTTTGATTTTCTGTAAATTTAAGTAAGTGATTTTTTCGAGTAAGGTGTAAATAATTTAAAACATGAAATATTATAGCTGTAACATCTGATGCATTTGCAGGATTAATTAAATAATTAGTTAGTGTACGAACATAGTTTTTGAAACACTCATCAGTACTATGAATATTTTCAATACCTCGAAGTATATCTTGAATAGGATTTGTAGATAAATTACCTTCACTTTTATTACCTTTTAAGTCTTTATTTATTTTTCTAAAACTTTCACTTTTCTTCATGAACTCCATGGATTTACGTTTTTTGGCATTCTTTGGAATTTTGTTACTATTATTCACAGATTTTGAAGTTTTGGATAATGAAGTAGATGTAGCATTGTCTTGAGAATTCACTACAGAACCAGTGCAGTCATCACTATCCAATATAGAGCAGATAGAAGATTTTTCATTAAATGAAATGTTTTTTCCATCACATATTTCCGACGAGTCTTTCACAGAAGTGTAATTGTCTGCAAGAAGATTAAAACACTCAAGTTTGCTTTTCATAAGTTCTATTGAAGATATTTCTTTTTCAACAGAATTATCAAAACATAACTCTTCCCCTTCATTAAGTGATTTATTAGTGGAAAAAGATTCCCCAATCTCTGAGACATTATTAATACTATTATTACTCTTCAATGGAGTTTCTAGGACATTCTCTATGTTCTTATCACATTTTTGCATTATTAATGTAGGTTTTTTTCTTGATGTTGAAGAAACTTTTTTTGAAGAGGTGCAGAATTTACGTTCTTCTGCTAAGTAAGTCTTGTTCCGTTTAGATGTAGTTTCCCCTAAGTCATTTAATGTCAGCTTCTCACTATTATATGGTAATAGTATTTTACTTTGATCATTCAACACATTATTTTGTTTTATAACTTTCTTTGAATGTTCTTCACTCTGGAGTATTTCTATAATTTCTTCATTACAATTTGAAGGACATTTGGCATTTTGTTTATCCACACATTTTTTAGTCTTAAGTTTGTGTTTCAACGATGACTGATTTTTAATAGCACTTAATTTGGTTTCCTTATTTACTTCAAGAGATAAATGCAAAGAATTTTTAAGGATTACTTCTTCAGCAGGCAGTAGTTTCTCCTCTATTACAGAAGATTTTAATTCAACCACAACATCTGATGAATTTGAATTGGCAGTTCTAGAATCAAGGGTATTCATTAAATAGTTTTTCTTTTTATGCTCTTTTCGAATTTTTGTAGAATTTACATTTACCAAATATTCAGTATTTATATCTTCACTAACAGTCAATATAGGACATTTAATATCCTCTAAAGTTTTATTACAATCTATATTTAGTTTCCCAACCTCCATTGTTGTAATGTCATCATTACCAGATTTTTTTATAAAGGTTCTGCTTTGGAATGTTCTTCCTCTAATTCTAACAGGAGCCACAAATTCGTTGCCAGTATTTTTAATTTTCTTTTTAAATGAATCGCTTGCATTCAATCGTATTTTTTTAGCAATAGATGGCTTTCTTTGAAGTTCAGAGTTGTTAAATTCATTAATATGTTTTTGGGGTTTGATTTCTTCCTTTGATGTGCTAAGTGAACATTTGTTTATTATGCGAGATTTAGTCCAGTTTGATGACATGGAAGGACCAGGTAGCAGAATAGTATTTCTTTTACTAGAAGAATTTCTTTTAGAGAGTTTTTTACATATTTTTTCCAGTGGAATAGTTGTGCAAGGAGATTTTGGTATTTTCTCTTTAACTAGAAAAGTTTGTAGTTCCACTTCAGAAGATAGTTCAAGAGACTCCACCAGTGAATTTTTGACACATGTTCCAGAATGTACACTTTTATTAGAATCATCATTAAGTTTATAATGCAATTTTTTTCCTAAAGTCTCTTCTGGAACAATAAAGTTTGAGTACTCAGGCTCTTTATTTTTAATTGAAGATACTTTTAATTCATCTTTCTCAGATGGTTCTACAGATTCTTTTAAACCTGCTAACTTCAAATTAGATGTATTTTGATCAGAATCTTTAAGGATTGATATTTTTCCAACTCGTTCTATTACATTCCTACCAGTATGTTCAACCGAAATTTTTTTAATGAAAGAATCCTTTTCAGGTTCAGAAATACAATGTGGTTCATGTATATTCTGATTAAAATTCTGTAAAATATTTGAATTACCTCTAGAGTTATCTTTACTTGAAATTAAATTATTTTTTTTTGAATTTTTTACATTAATAGTGAGATCAATGTCCTTTGAAACAGCATTTGAATCAATATCTAGGTTATCCTTATTTGCCTGAGATGGAGTTTGTTTATCAAAAGGAAAGTGATCTGAAATATTATTACTGTTAGACTCTGATACAGAGCTTTCTTTTATTTCCGCACATAAATTGCGATTAGATATTTTTTGTTTTTTGCTAATTGAAGGTCCAATACTGTTTGAATTATCTTCATTGATCTCTCTATTTAATTTCAATTCATCTTGCAACTCAGATAATAATGAATAAGAATCATTAAATAAGTTTACAGTATTTTCAGAAACATTGGATTCAAGTGAATCATATTTACAAGACATTTTCCTCTTATTCAGATTCAATGTACTATTGACACATTCAGATTCATTAAAATTTAACTTTAAACTTATATCTTCAGAGCATTTTAAAGATAATGGATTACATTTTCTAGATACTTTTCTCAGTAAAACTTTAGTATCAGAGAGGCTTTTCACATTATTTATTATAGAAGAACAAACATTTACAGTGGAAACAGATGATACAGAATCAGTACAAACTGGTAAAGCTTTTGAAGTAAGTAAAGTTTTATCTTTGTTTTCAGACTTTGAGGCAGAACATCTACTCTTGATTGAATGATCCACAACAGAAGCAATCTTTACAACATTATCCTGTTCAGCATCATTCAAATTATGTGATTGAGAAATGCTAGAAACAGACAAATGCGAATTTTTTGAATTTATTTCTGAATTACTTTCCTTTTTGCTATTGTTTGCCAGTTTTTTAAACTGAAAATCTTGACAATCATTTGGGTTTATGTAAAAGTGTTGGCTGTTCAAAGATTCCCAACTTCCATATTTTGAAACGGAACATAAATTTTTGTTTTCAAGATTGAAAGAATCATCATCACTTAAATCAAAATTTGTTTCACTAAATGTGTTATGATAATCCTTTCCTAAACCAGTGCAAACACCATTATGCGAATAAATAGGCAAGTTTCTTCCCCGAAACATTTCATTATTATTTGTAAGTTTTTCAGGAGAATAAATTGTTATGTTAGAGAAATTAAAATCAAGCTTTTTTGAAGAAAGAGATGACTTCAAACTGTCAGATGTATTTTCTTCATCAAAATCAGAACAAATATTTTTACTAGAAATACCAATATTTTTCTTATCAGAACTAATATGTCCAGTCTGCAAGATTTCTGTAATTTTCTCTAAGTCATTCGGTAAAGGCCTAGGATCTTTAATAAATTTTTCAATTCTAGGAGGAGTTGGAGGTAGTGGAGAAATAGAAATAGGAAGTTTATCTAAAGTATTTAGCGTTTCTTTAAATTTTTTTAAAATATCATCATCAGAAAGATCAAGATCATCATCAGAAAAAACAAGATCATCATCGGAAATATTGAGGTCATTGTGAAGCAGACTGTAATTAGTATTGTCAGGACTCGATATTTCTTCACCATCATCTGAAATATTGAGGTCATTATGAAGTAGACTGCAATTAGTATTGACAGGAATCAAAATTTTTTTATCATCATCATCATCTGAAACATTGAGTTCATTATGAAGCAGATTACAATTAGTATCGTCAGGACTTGATATTTTTTCATTTATATCATCTGAGATATCAAGGTCTTGAAGAAGATTATAAGGTTTTTTTTCTGGATCAGATGCTTTTTTTAAATCATCTAAAATATAAAAACCACTTTGAGTAACATCAGAGGTCTTTTCAAGATCAGGAACATTACACACATCATTATCAAATGTCATATCCATCTTCTTATGCATGTCATTTGATACATTTTTTCCTTTATTTCCCTTGTGAATTTCTTTTTCACAACTAAATTCTTGTTGCTTGGTATCACACATCATTGAATCTTTTTTAAAAGGCCCCATATCTACAGATTTAGAATTATCCTCAACATCTTCATCAGATATATTAAATATTTTCAAAAGAGGCATGGATATATTTGGAATTTGAGTATTATTTTCACTAGCATTAATCATAGAACAAGATATATCTTTACTACATGACTTTATCTGTAGACAAAAGTCTGATTCATTTAATACAACTGAATTATTGGGAGTCAAAGGTCTTTCAATTATTTCTGATCTTTCCTTCCCAATAGTTTCAAAATCATGTGTTAGCAAATAAGTCACAGTTTCTGATTGTTTATCAAAATGAGGTTCTCTTTCTTTATCTGAATTTAAAGTATCTGGAGATGGGCAAGAGATTAAATTCTTTTCATATTTTTCAAGAGAAAGGGATGGTTTCAGCCTCTTTGAAAATGACTTTTTAGCCTTTGCTTGTTTAATAAGTGGATGCTTTAGAAGTTTATTTCGCAATGAATCAGCATGGATATCATCACTGCTTGTCACTTCATCTGTTGATAACAATAGTGGTGAAGAGTAAACAGAAGTGATAATCAATTCTTCTTTAGTATAGGTATCTTTGACTTTTTCTATGCTTGTGGAAGTGTCAGGTAATTCAAAAGGTGTAGTTGGTAAGCCTTTCAAAATCTTGCAAATATTCTTTCCATCTTTAAAATAATAATAATAAATAAATAAAATTAAAGATTCCTTAAATTACCTAAATTAAAATTACATGTAAAGTCAAGAAAACATAAAACCAAAATTAATAAGCTCAAGATATTTCAACCTGAAAAGATCAAAAATGTTGAATAATTAATTTGCTGCTGTTCTGTATCTTTATTTTTCCTTGTAAAATCTTGAAATAATATTAACTTCTTAAGAAATTGCTCCCTAATAATTTTTTAGTTGTTATAAGTATATTTATCTGTATTTAATAAATTTCAAGATTAACAGGAAAGCAAAATGCCAAATTTACCGACAATTTTCTAAGTATAATGAACAAATAAAAGCAGTGCCATTTAAACTACTCAGTCGAAAATACTACTTTTGAAACAAAATTTACTTTTAAAATGTGGAATATATAATTTTATTTTGGCACACGAATACTTAATACAACATTAAATATTCCCAAATTCCCTCTTCAAAAGAAAGGATTTGACCTTTGTCTCTATACCTTTAATATTTATTCAACACGAAAAACTTCTTTACAAGTTAAGACTTCAAATTACAGCAAAGTATTCCTAAGTTCTCAATGAATTTTATAGGTTACTCTGCAACTAAAAACCTCATGCAGAAACAGGACAAAAATATTATCTTAAAAGTATAGTTAGAATAAAGACAAATTTATCAATGTCTGAGGAGATTTATCTATCCCATTTCTACTCAGTATATTTTACTACTACTATTAATTTTTACTTTTTCATAAGATTTCTAGTAATACTTCAAACTCTAAGCTCTCAATAGAGGTAAGAAAATGCTGATTTATTGTAAATATTGCATTTTTACACAATGCATACTTTTTCCTGTATAACATATTAAATTTTCATTTTAAGATACTTAAACACAAACTACAAGAAATTAAAATAACTGCATAGGAAAAGAAAATGCATCCGCTAAATCATATGATTTATAATTAAAAATGTTTTAAAAATTAATGCTATTTATAATAAATGATCATAGAGGAGGAAATATAGATAAATATTTTAGCTCCATTGTTTGGAAAAATATATCAAAGAAATTTTACCCTCATCCTCAACAATTTTCAGAGACAAATATTCATCTTCATATTCTCTCAAGATATTTTTTTTCTGTATTTCTGATAAAATTCCTGTAAAAAAAATATTTGAAGTAATATTAATTTAATGGAAAAATCTTTTATACCAATCTTAATAAAACCTTACATAAAAAAAAAAGTAATGCTTTGATACATAAAATATATTCAAAAACAATATAAGCATAATTATTGCATATGGATATATATGTGCAGGGTGTTTCGAAACTTATAGGCAAAAATTTAAGGGGTGATAGAAAACATCTAAACAAGACATTTTGAACTTACGATGCATAGGTGGAGAGCAAGCAGTAAATTACTACATGGTGCAGTAATGGAAAGCATAAGTTTTCTTACACATCGTCAATTTTACTGCGGATTTCAAGAGGCATGATGATGTACAGTAATCAGGAAAAGACCATGCCTCCTGAAATCCACGGTAGAAATGAGGATGTGTAAGAAAACTCGTGCTTTATGCTTTTCATTCCAG
>BMAW01035802.1:0-11378 GCA_019974015.1 Nephila pilipes | reverse complement strand
CTGCTTAAAAATTTTAAAAACCATTTTAATAAATTATTTAAACAAGTTATATTATTTAAGATTATGTGAGGACACACACAAGCCATTTGATTTGTGCAGATATATTAGATTCTTTTGTTTCTAGTTTTTGGTATAAACTAGGTTGTGATAAATAATTTGTTGAGTCGGATTGTGGATCTAGTAAACATATGAATCATGCTTATCTGTCTAAAGACCGACACAACAACTCGAATTAATGATCTCCATTTTAATTTATCATTTATCTATTTCTGCTTCACTTTTGAATTGTACCATATATATATATAAATTTAAATACATATATTTACTGATGTAAAATAAATAGTACTAGAGTGATAGTTTTATTATCCTATAGCATATTTGATTACTTAAATTTATTCAGAACAAATTAGTAATGATTACCTACCAGTTCTTCCTGATTTTTCACTAATATCAATTAGCATATCCTATAACAAAAAGTAAAGTATAAATACTATTAACATTTTAAAAAGCACAAAAAAAACCCCACGTAAATGAAATATTTCCATGAAATTATTTTACCCATAAGTTTTTAATATGACATTCCATTCTTTTTATCATATTGTCTTTTTCTGTTATTTGAGCTCGATAAGAAACAGCATTTTCTAATAGATAGAAATAAAAATTCATTAATTACAAAATATTTAAAAAATAAGAGAAATTTTCAACATTAAATATTTAAAATAATAATTTTCCAAAGAACTCACTCTTTAATCTTTTGATATTTTTCATTTTTAATGACCTATAAAAATAGAGAATGAGATCCAATTAAACATATTAAAATAAATTTGTGCTTCTGAATATATGAAATAAAAATTTGAAGTATAACACGTGAAAGATAAGAAAAAGATGACTTTAAAAATGTCACAATATTAAAAAAAAATACTTACAGCATTTCTTCTAATTCAGGGAATTTCTTATTTTCTAGTTCCTTTATTAATTTTATGCTTTTATATTGATTCACTTCAAACTACAATAAATAAATATAAAAGAAATTAAATCATCGCAAAAAGATTTATATGAAAATATTTACAATTACATTACAACTAAATATTAGCATATTTAACAAGAAATTAACCTATTGTATTCAATTTATTTCATTCAGAATTATCTAACAAATACCTTTTACACTTTATGATGTATATTCAAGAGTACTTACTAATACATAATATATTACTATCTTTTGTTCTACATGATACTTAATTTACATGGCTTCACTTCAACACAATTTTTTAAAATAAAACAAAATTTATTTTTCTTAATTTAATTTTTTATCATGCCTTTTATAAATTAGAAGTGTGCATATGTATAATATATGCACATCTTTCATTTGATAAGGTACCTATTTTACATGCCTTTGCTTTTACAATTTTTTACTGAAAACAAAATTTCATTTTATAAATTGAAAATATCATTTTTTAGTTTATTCACTTTTGGATGATATAAATTCAAAGAAAGCAGAATGAGACATTTTGGATGTATACAAATATTTGTATGATATAGTTTAATGAAAACATAATTTCATTAAAAAAATATATCATACAAATATTTGTATATATCCAAAATGTTCAATTTTGCTTTCTTTAAATTTATTCCATCCAAAAGTAAATAAACTGTGATTACTGAAGTGAAAAAAATAGAATTTTTATTATTTTAATCAAACATTGTTAACTTATTTATGATTTTTTTAATTTTTACTAATCCCGCCCCTTTTTTATGCTTATAATGTGTTTATATTTTCATTTTCAAAATAGACTGAAAAATATGAGCATTTAAGTATCTTTAAAAATTAATCTCATTTCTTTTCACATAATTCTTGTTTTATTTTACATGGTTGCAGTTGTAAATTTTTTTGAAGAACATATATGCAGCATAAAGGAATTGGTTTATTTTAAATTTAACCTTTATACATTAATTTCTTTTCCACAACCTTAAGTATTTATGTGTTACAGTGGCCATGAAGAAAGTGATTATGATGAAAATGCCAATCTGAGCCTTACACTTAATTCATAATTACAGTGAGTTTTCAATATGAGTAACATCCAAAAAGTTAGATTTTAATAGTTTTATAATAAAAAGAATTCTTGAGTTAATAAACATAATTGTGCTTTAATGTGTTTTTTTATTAAAATTCACCAAAATGCTATTATCCCTTTTTAATGTAACGATTTGAATATGGGCATTTTTAAAAACTTTTCAAAGGATTTGTTATACTAGTTTTGAAATAACAAATTTAAACAAAAAGGAACAAATTCTATCTAATGTTTTAAACTTGATACTTGTTCTAAATTTGATGACATTTTTTCCGGTTTTTTTAGTTTGTATAAATTTCTAGTCCTTCAGAATGTAAAAAAATGAATCTGTTTTTATTATAGTCAGTAAACAAACAGGCAACATGTGTAATATATTGCCAAATCCATTTTAATTGTAAACCAGTATGTTTTAATTTTTTGCAAGATTGCTATAATGATTAAATACTCAAACAAATTTTAAAATTTGCTATGTTTAAAAGAAATGGTAACCATTAAATTTTGTATTTGATAGATACAGCATACTATAAGATTAAACAAAAATTTCAAAAATAAAGTAATCACGAACAAATACCTTTACATATTTTTTTTTTAATGTAAATAATTATTCTTCCATTTTTGCTTAATAAAAGAAATGTAAGCCAAGAGATATTCTATACATTTATATTTTATAAACATAATCACAGCTTCCATTATTAAACACATAACATTATCTCATTAAAAAATAGGAAAATACAAACAATATTTGAAAAAAATGAAAATATATTGAAATTATATGTTGATGTAATATCGATATAGAACTGCATTTTTTACTAATCAAGACCCTGTTAGTGCTTAAGAATTTGAATTTTTTAATTTTTATTTTCAACATTGAATTACAGCAGTAAATTTCACTAAATTTCTTTAAAAACATTTTGAAAATTCAAATTTTCATTAAATAATCAGTTTATAAGAAATATGACACAATATACTGAAGGGCAAAATTTAAAATCAACAAAATACAAAAATTCTCTAGAGTGAGTATATATATATATGTCAATTACAAATTTTTCCTTTGCTTTAGTTCTCGCTTCTACAATAATTTTAATTATTTCAGATTTTTGTAATATTGCTAAAATATTATGTTAATTATGTGTATTTATGTATATCACAGTAATTAGTTTTCAAACAGTAAAACTGATATTTTTACATAACAATTTGGCTTCTGGTTTTGGACACTCAGGCACATTTTTTTCACAAAAAACAAAATACATGCAAAAGTAACACAACAGTAGTTACTCCCTTCCCTATATTTTATAAATAATTAAATGTCAGTATAACCACAACACACAATATTAATATAAAGTCGATATGCTTAATACTATTCCATTTAAATAAATCTAAAAATGGTAATTAATGAAGGAGTAGTTGAAAACAAATAAGATTATTATAATCAAGTGATTGTAAATAATAAATTTGAATATTAATTATATTTAATCAAATAATGATTTTTACTAATTTGTTAAGGAGTTTCAACAGTCTAAAAATGCCAATTAATTTGCCTTAAATAATTAAAACTAAAATATTATTCCATAGATAACTCATGGCATTAGTTATCAGTTTTGCATATATTTTCTCCTTTTCCTAATATTTTTTTTAATATTATTATCATGCTAATGAATTTAAATTATATATGTTTATAAATGATTGTTATAAGATATTTAACAAAAACAACAAAATTCTTGAAATTTATAAAAGTTATTATGACAGACTCATATAACTAATAGCATTTCAAAACTAATTTAGTATACCTACTGTGACCAGATGTTAAACAGGAATAGATCGGAGGAAGTGCAATACCGATCTGGCATCTATATCTTGATTTCAATCTAGAAATATGTCACTTACAATTTCTTACAATTATAATTTCTGCAGTCTAAATTTTAATTAACTCATAAGTACCTTTTCAAGCATGTCTACTTTTTAAGTTTTTTTACTTTAATTCAAAAACTTGCTTAAAATTTAAATATTTATTTAAAGATTTACTTTAATTCAAAAACATGCTTAAAATTTAAATATTTATTTAAAGATTTACTTTTATTATTCATAAAACCACTCAAGAAAAAAATTATTTAATCATATCATTTTAATTTTATTGATATAAAATAGATTATTAGCAAAGTATCTATTAATTTTGATAAAGAAGATGAAATCTAAATTAGAATTAACTTTCTAAATTTCTATACCAAGTTATAAGAGGCTCACTTACAGAAGAGCAAATAGTACCCTTTCTTTCTTGATCTTGAACAAACCCAAGTAATTAAACAGTTTACAAAATAAATAACTCTATATAAAGCACATTGTAATGAAATATCCCCCCCCCCCCGAATCTTAATTCTATTTTTTAGCTTAAGTATTACTCAGAAAATTACACACTGTATCAAAACTAATTGATATTAAATGAATTATTAATTTGAAAATAATAAAATTTGAAGAGAAATTCAGAAATTACCTCTAGTTCTTGAATACGTAGTTTTAAGTTGGAGTTATCTGTTTCATTTTCTTCATTTTTTTTCTTTAACTGGTCCAATTCCTAAAAAAATTACAAATGAATTATAAGAAAAATTGAATTTTTTAATTATAATAAATAATGCTTGAAAAATGCAATATATGCCATATTTCTGGATATATAATTCATAAATATAATGCTATCGAATTTAATTAACTGATAAAAAAATTACTAAAGCTAAAATTTAAAAATTGCATAGTAAAAATCATTTTCTCAGTATTACAATTGAACATAATAACATTTTATTTTACTTTTATTATAAAACTTTTAAGCAACTTAACTGATTATTGTACTTCTAGTAATTTCTAGTAATCAACCAGTTTTTGGTCAAATTTTATATAAAATTTGTTGGGTAGAAATATATGTATATATCCCAATCCAAATCAAAAGTACCAATTTTAAAAATTGAAATTCAAACATTAAATAGGTCAAATCTAGTTGTGGAAATAGAGAGGAAGGAGAGTATGAAACATAAATTTTCACTTTTTGTATACATTAGAAAAAGTAAAATTTGCCCCAAAAAATATAAACAAATTATATTATTTTTTTTACAAACAAGTCTCTACCATATTCTATGCAATACAAGTTTCTGAATGGTGTTGTTTTATTAACTGAAAATCCCTACATATTTTTACATTCCATTTCAATGAAAGGGATATTAATAAATTATTTAAAATAACTCATTTAAAAACTTTCATTGGAAAAATTTTGGACAAAATTAATGAAATTTTAACTAAAATATATATTTCATATTAAAAGTAAAAATACATACAAATAATATATTTACCACTTCTATACAAGTATATTTAAAAAAAATAATTACTATACACACATATATATGTACGTACTGAATATATAACAATTTTAAATGAATCTATTATTATATAAATTGCCATTATTTTTAACTCCATTCATAATTATATAATTCTTAAGGCATAATAAATTAAAAAAAAAAAAAAAAAATTACAGCAAGTCACTATTGAATTATGAATACATTGTTATACCAATTTTGCAAAACAAAATGAAGGTTCAGCATGCCTTTTTAAATTTATCATTACTAAAAATTATTATTCTAATAAAAAAAAAGGACCATGCAAGAAAATAAAAATTATTATTCTAGTCAACAAGTAAATTCGGAAGTACATTAAAAAAGAATAAATTTTAAAATAACATAAAAAATACAGTTGAAATCTATGATATTAATACCTTGTATCAAATAATTAAATTACAATTTTGTTTATTGTTATCAAGTTTACAAAATAGAGATATGGATTTACCACTTTAATAGATAAGACATCTTTCATACTGACAGCTAACTTTTCTTCATAATTAGCAAGTTTACTAAAATATAAAAATAAATATAGGATAAAAACTTTAAAATACCTTTACCAGAAATGAAATAAAAATTATTATAATAAATATAAGATGAAATAATTAATACATGAAGTGATAAATTTATCATATTTAAAACTATGATAAATACAGAATTAAAAATAATTTCTTAACTCTCATACAAGGATATAACATGGAAATAATTGTGTAGCAGATCTATCCAATTAAAATCTAATAAATACCCATGACCTTTAACACATCTTCAATAAATCAAGTATTTTTATTAAATAAATTCTGACATATGAAAATTAAATCCTAGCATTACAAATGTAATATGTTCCCATTTTTTTTTAAAATAACAAACTTCAAATTTGAAAGAACACATGATGCATCCCATAAAATAACCCAATTCAATGAATGTATCAGAAACATGCATTAAAAAAACTTTTTTGACTTATGAAATATATATACATATTAACTTTTGATAAATAGATTATGTACTAATAAACATTAAGACTACTAATGTGTTTTTGTTTTTTTTCTTCTTTGAATTAATTTGGGTAAAAAGTAAATATCAAGAACAGCAGATTTTTTAAAAAGTTATGGAAATTATATTACATTTTGGAAATTTTATCACAACTTCAAACTACAAAATTGTTGATTTTACTTTATGAAACTACACTTGTAAAAATAAAGTCATGATTAGATACGCAGGTGTTTTAAAAAGTGCTTCAATTTGAAGACAAATTGCATCAAGATAAATTGTTGCTACCATTAATGCTGTCATCTGTAAAATGGAGCTGAAACTAATTTGACATTGATTCATAAGTTATTTTTGATTTGAAAGTCATTTGCTGCCAAATGCAAATTTGATTGCTGCCATGTCTGGATATCGATGCCATTTTATGTCAAGTTATCAATGTCGGTGAGACCTAGATTCATCAATAAGAACCCAAAATCAAGCAAAAATCAAAATGCTGGACTGCTCCTGGTGAATCTTATCAAAAAAAAAAAAAAGGTGAAGATGGTCTCATTAGCTGGAAAAGTTATGAGGAAGAATATTTTAGGTGCAAAAGATGTAGTTATCATGAATACAAGAAATTGAGACTTAGACAGTTGCCTAGTGAGTCATGATGCTCACTAAAAACAAACAATTTTTGATGCTACAAGCACCATCACTTGGAATTTCAAAGGACTAATTGAATGATCCTCATACAAAAAAAGGGGGGGGGGAGAAGCAGGATACAAAAACTGAAATACAAGTTTCCTACTTCTAAAGAAAATTTAAATGTATTCTATTTCAAAAAAAAAAAAAAAGTATAAATTTTTGGATATGAACATATATTTACGATAAACCTCGCCCCTGAAAGAAAAAAAAATTCTTGATATGTAAATTATTTTTGACAGATATAGTTTAGAACACATTATAAAATTAAAAAATATACCTAATTTGATTAATACACTTCAGATTTAAATCTTTATTGGTTTTCTTGAGATCTTCATTTTCTTTTGATAATTCATCAAACCGTAATAATTATTAAGAATTATATCTAACAATGCATTAATATTTTATACCTAGATAATCACAATTTAAATATTTTTAAATATTTGAAAATAAAAATTTATACCTGAATCTTAAATGATTATTAAAAAGTATAAAGGAAATAGAAGTTGATAAATTTAAAAATTATAACATTCCAAAAATTTAATCAGGCCCTTTTTAATTACAAAATATTGATACATTTAATAAATCACATACATCAATTCATAAGAAAGGTATAAAAATTATTAAAATATTTATAGTTAAGTTTGTAAGATATTATAAGCTATTCTGATCAATGCAACAATCATAGATATAATATGGTGATTCCTGTTATGTTTTAAGACAAGAAGGGGGGAAAACATTACAACAATAATATTAATTAAAAGTATGTACAGAAATTATTTAAACTTAATTGTGTTTTTATTGAAGTAAGTTTAAATTAAATATTCTATATTTAATAATTGAAAAGAAATAAAAAAATATACGACATACAGGTAAAATGATTATAATTAAAATAAACAAAAAGAAATATTTAAAGGATATAAGATCCACGTCCATTTCCTGAAGAAGCATGTCCTCTGAAACAGAATTATACATTTAAACTAAAAAAAAAAAAAAAAATGTAAACATTTCTAAAATACAATTAAACAACATAAAGAAATTAATCACAGTTTTATTGAATCAGGATCTGAAGATTAAATTGTGAAACTACTAACTCAAAAGTAATGCATTCTCTAAATGAATATATATTTCTTTCCTATGTTTCTTGTGTAGTGTACTAGTTTATAAATTTTTTCACAAATAACTGCATAATAAATAAGAACTTTAATTAATGGAAAATAATATAGAGGAATTTTTTCTCATATGGAGAATTTAATATCTTGCAAATTATTGTTTTGTTAGCAGCTATTTTTAAAACAATTGAATAAAGTGGTATACAGTCATTTTAATTTGGAAAATATAATGTATATTTTTGTACATTTTATAAAAGAGTAATAACAAATTATCACTATAAACACAATCTTGAAGTACAATATTCCAAGCGTGAAGACTGGTAAATTAAAATTACGATTCATGATTTTACATTGCTTATTCTAATCAGATTTGTTTGTATTTTTTTCCACCCTATATCTCTTTCTGTAATAAAAGAATAGCTCACCAAATGTCTTTTGAGTACATCAATAAAATCACCTTTAAAACTGAATGTTTAATATAAATTTCCATGGAAAAAAGGTACTAACAAGACTAATTGAAATTGTTTGTAAAAAATACCAGAGAAATGGCTCATGTTTTATCAAAACCAGGGTGAAGTAATAGAACAAATGGGAAAAATCCTAAATTACACTTTATTTAACTAAATTATTATTAAGACAAAAAAAAAAAAAAAAAAAAAAAGCTTCAAGTATTTTTTTTCCCTTTAGATCATGGACATTAATGTATGATACATCTAAATGAGCAGCATTCACTGCTCTTTTTTGTAAGGAGGAAGAAAATATGCTACAATTAGATTCAATTCTAAGGTAAAGAATATAACTTTACATATCTAAATAAAAATAAACTAGAATGGAAAAATCAGTACTGGTGAAACAACAGTAACTAAAAAAACTTGTAATAAAGATAACAAGAATTTTAAGGTTCAGAGCACTACACTGCTAAAAAAAAAGTAATTGTATTAATTTTCCAGACAGATCTGACTTTTCTCATATTAAAGATGCATTATTAGTCAGTTATTTCATTATATCAAATTTTAAAAGGGTTGTTAAATTTAAATTGCACTTATGTTTTGAGTAAAAATCCTAATTGAAAAAAGCAAAAAATGAACTTGTATTTACAACCTGTTTTCTTTACCCTAACACTTAATGATTATTTTCTTCCTTCTTTTCTTCACCCTTTGAAATGCTAAAAGGTAAGCTTTATCTGATATGGAACTAATGGATAATATTGAAGTACGAATGAGCTAGGCAGAGAGTTTTATCAATGTTCAGATTAAAAAGAAGTATGAATAGATTAACTGTTTACCTTATTGGGAATATATGCATTGAACTCTCCCACTAGAGTCCAAATGCAGTCCACTGGGTTTTTTTTTTAAAAAAAAATTATACCTCTAGTGGATATCTACACAAAATGAGATCCTTCCAAATTTGCTTCAATATGTCTCTTTATGCATGAAAAGGAAATCCCTCAGGAAAAGTCATATCTTTAAATGCCTTTTCACCAAAGCTTCTGTGTCAGATAGAGCAATAGCCGAAAATATTTTATTTAGCAAATTAATGAAATAGCAAAAAATTTTGCAAGAAAACTTTCAGAAGAGGCAATTTTTTCCACTTAGTAATATGATACTTTAGGAGGTATAGTTTAAGGAAATGAAACAGGAAATGCTAGCAAAGTAGAGTGCTTGTCTTTGTAAGACAAAGTGGAATTTCTAAATTCAAAGGGCAGGAGCTTATTCAAAATACTATGGATGGAAAAGTATTGAGTTTTCTGCAATTCACTATGAATAAAAAAATATTTTTAAAATGCACTATTCAAATGTTTAAAACAGATAGATAACTCACAGTGAATTGTCATTAGTTGGAACCAATGTACTTTGCATCAAATTATTGATTTCTTGTTCGTAATCAGCCATCTGTAAAAAAAAAAAAACAACAACCATAAGTAAAAAACCTATAATTTACACAGATATGATCCTGTTGAATGATTCAATGAATTATGAAACACAGCCCAAAAAGGTAGCGATACATAAGTAGATTTGCTATTAATATTTTTCTTCCTACAAGCTTAAATAAATGACACTTCATTTTACATTTCTACGATTTTAATGAATAAATAAGTGCTATTTAAGCAATACTCAGATTTTATTTAATTTATTCCAGGGCATTGAGCATTTTTTTTTAAAGTCATACTATAGTCTAAAAATATTTCCTTTTAATTTTAAATCAGACATATTGTGGGCACCAAAAAGGAGCAAAAAATTTCAAGTGTAATCCCTTTTATATTTTAGCAAACAGGTTGACAGATGCATAGCTCAGCACATTGAGATTTTCCAAACATCTACTGACATTATTTTGTACAAAACTTTGTGGTTAATAACTCAATTTAATAATAGAAGTCATAACTTCAGAGAATTTCAAATAGTTTTGCAGCATATCAGTTGTTTAACAGAGGTATTACCTTAATCTACGTTAGAGTGTTTCAGGATCAAAAGCTAAAATTATTACTTTGACTAAATTACAAACGACATATCATCTATTCAACTAAAATCAGTATGTTCATAACATAATAAATGAAACAGTAATTCATATGGGCAAACCACAGTGACTAATATACATAAATATGATGGGCAATTATACAAAATAAATGACACAGTAATTCATATGGGCAAACCACAATAAATAATATGCTTAAGTATGATTGGTATTTATATGTTATACTATTCTTGGTAAAGGTCAAATACTGTGAAGACTCTAATTTTGTGATCTTACATTACTAACAGAGATTAAATATGTTAGAGAACAAATATTATTGGAAAACCAGCAAAAATTACAAGCTGATCATTAACCCATTACTGACCAAGATAATAAAATCTTCATAATTTTCACAAATATTTTTATCAAGTACATTTAAAATACAGTGTCATTAAAAAACTACTCATACAATACAAACTCTTAAAATAAACAATGTCGCAAGACTGGAAGTACTGAATATTACCAACGGTTTTGAAAAAACAATTAGTTTAAAAAGTTGCATTTATGTATCTTTGGTTAGTAAAAGGTTATATATATACTGTCTTTCATTTTTTAAAAGTGTAATTATACGATATACTTTATATAACATTTAAATTTTTTAAATATTATAATTATGAAATTTTCTTTTAAATTCAAATTAAGTT
>BMAW01035792.1:0-19974 GCA_019974015.1 Nephila pilipes | reverse complement strand
CATGAGTGACTTCTACCGACAATTTCAGCTATTTCACGATAAGATTTTCCCTTCTTAAATAATCTTAATATAAATTTTCTTACATCAATACTAGTCTCTTTCCGAGGAGCCATTTTCCACTTAAAATTACAGCTTTATATTCTCATAACCAACTTCAAAAGACAGAAATAACAGTTGAAAAAGTTTAGGATAAAATTTCCCAAACTTAGATTATTAGTAGCAAGCAAAAAGAAATCAAGTGGTAGTTAAACAAAAATTTCCTTTGTGTATCCTCAATTCTTTGAGGTAAAAATCTGCTTATGTTTATTTGAAATGCCTCTAAAAAGTTTTATTTTAGAATTTTGTTGTTGATTTTTCTTTATTTTTACTGTTAATTAAACCTTTTGTTATGTCTAAGAATAAAAATTCGTTTGCACTTCTGGTTAAGGTGTTATTTTGATTGAAAGTTGGATTTATCACGTAAAAGTAAGGTGTATCATCAATTGTTTGTGCCACTGTATACACATCAAATATCTTATTGTAGAATGAATCCTGTTTTCCAGGATCTCTATCTGGGATTAATAATCATTGATTGTCGAAATCTTCAATGTTATAGAAATTTTAAATCTCACTCCGTTTTCTTCCACTGAAATCGAATTAAAAGGGTAGCGCTTATCACAAATGCCTTCGGTAATTTAACCTTTTGATTGTATGCCTCTGTAATTTAAGAAACGTAATCCTGTATGGAAATTATGTTAACCACTTGGGGATTCTTAAATGTCTGGTATTGAATATCTGGGACGAGACGTGTGCAATTACGCTTACACAAGTGTTACTCCTTTGGAAGGAAAGCGGGAAAATATGAAGTTATTCTAATTGTTGGTCACAATAGCTAAATGGCCATCCTCGCGGTCTGCAGTAACCAGCGTCTGGGGGTATAGCCGGGTACTCTGACTCTGGGGATTATATCAGTGGACCTTGAGAACTTGCCTCCTTCTGGTAAGTATGGCCATCATGACCCCGAGGCACCCTAGTGATCTTTTTCTTTCCCCTTGGGGTTTTACCGTCTTTGGTAAACACGGGTGACTCCCCCCCACGGGTTACCCTAGTGATCCTTCTCAATGTTTAATCCTCCTTGTCAATCAATTTGTCTTTTCTTCAATTTCTGCACGTCTTGACCACAGTTAAATTTTGTTTGGCGCGGTATAACCTTATCTGGCTCTTGCGCCAATAACGTTTCCATCGAGTCGTGGGTTCAAATCGCAGACCAGCCATGTAGAGTGGTTGATGCATTTTAAATCTCGTGATTCAAAATCATCCCATTGACAAGGTGTGAAAATTTGGAGATGGATGCCAACTAGGTTATACACGGTTCGACGATCAAAATTAAGAGGTCCATCATCAATGTCTCTTCTGTTATTTCGAAGTGCGACGTCAATAAAAAAAATAACAGTCGAATGAAGAATTTGACTTTTTTCCAAATAAACTAATAAAAAAACTTGGATTACTTAGGCGGAAAAGATTTGTTGTACTTTAATGGAGCTAGTGATTTAGTTTAGCTTTTATTAACGTCGTTCTAGAAGCAACACGAGGGCTATTGGCGAAGGAACTCGTAATTTTGAGCCTCGATCAAATGACGGGGACGATACCTGAGCTGGCACCCCCTCTCCTAACATCCACATCACGTTACTGGAGGAATTTGGGTCCTGACAGATTTAACGTGCAACAGCCCTGGTTACACCGTGGGTGTTTCATGGCCAAGGATTGAACCCACGACTGAACGAAAATCGCTGGCCATGAATCCGAAACCATGACTACAAGGCTACCGCGGCCACATGTGACTAGTGAAAGGAGTCTTTATCGGTACATCATGGTAACTTAAGTCTATTCGTAATTCCATGTGAATCTAAAATGATACAATATTTTGGTACCACACGACATGCGTTGAGTCGTAACATACCACGTGATAAATTTATAACTCTAAATTGAATCGTAGTAGGTAAGAGGCGCAGAATTATTCTGTTGCTGAAAACTCTAAAATGAAACTCGTAGGGAAGAATAATAGAAGCTGATGTGTATTGCTACAGAGAACTAGTAGTCCGGGAACTTCTTGTTAATTTGAAGCCTAGGATATCGAATACACTTTTGACAGTGTCGTCTTTCAATTATGAAATTAGTGTTTTAACAGTAGACAAAATAAAACGTCTCGGACACTTTTAAGGTAATTCCTAGCTCTTACACTGTTACAAGAAAATAGTCAATTAATTCGGACTCCTCGGGAATTGTTTTGAAACTCTAGTAAAATAACTGTTCATTCCAATGAACCTTATATTTTACGAAATCTCATTAACCTAGTGTGGTAACCTTACTGTAGAGTCCCAAATTCTGCGATTGGAATCGAATGTTGAATGCATGTCTGGAATCCATGCAGGTAATGGAGAACTTATGCCGTAGTTTTGAAACTGAATTCTATAGGAACCTACGACTGGGATATATTAAGGGGATTGCATGTTAAATGGAAGTAGATCTCAAGCTGTTAACCTTGCTTCAGGGAAATTAAGAATGAGGTACGAGATAGGGTATCGTCATCGTCTGTTAAAGATTTAAAGTTACGAGGAAATTACAAAACAATTGTAAATTTTTGCGGTGGTCTACTATTGTATTAAGGATGCCGTCTATCAACTACTTAGAATTTGTGAACTTAATGTTAATCTAAAGATTTCTAATTTCTTTCGTCGAATCTAGACTGTTATGTTCATATAGAAGCCACGAAATTGATTCAAATGAACTAAAAAGGAAGGTTCCTGTTATATCCAATTAATTCCACAAACCATGATGCTTGTGCTTCGAATGAGCTCTATTATAATAGAATACAATAGTCTGGATTTGAATAGGAAAAAGAAAAACTCGTAAAAAAAAAAAACCATGTTCACGAATTCGAATTGGTTGGTAGACGATATCTTTATATCTATTGTAAAAATTGATTTTGATTTTAATATTTCAGTCACCAACGGATGACGAATTGAACCAGGAATACATTTTATCGCAAGATATCTCGAGTAAGTAACTTTGAAAGTTAAGATACTTTTGGTTTGAGATGGAATTTTTCAACGGTTATGAAAGTATTTTTAACCATTTCACACTCTAAGATTAAAATCTGATCTAAATGGGAAAATTCTGTATTTCCATTTAACATTTAGTGGGTCTAGTATTGTCAAGTCTCTCCCATGGGATTGGGCTGAGATTGCCTCTTGGATTGACAGTTGGAGTCTATTGAAGACAATCTTTCAAAATGGAGACGGAAGAGTTGTATGTTAATTTGAATAATTCATTCCTCCCATAATTTTCCTACTAGGTTATCCCTTAAATTTCCAACTCCAATGTACCCGAGGGATCTGCATTTCCTCCTGTGGGATTTAGAGCTTTTGTAAATACTGGTAACTCTCTTTTGTGTTGATCTTCATCATCCCATCTTTATTTCTTGGATTAACAATTTTTGATCATAGGTCGGAGCTTTCGTAAGCTGGTATTTGCTTCAGTTTGGCCAAGTAGACTTTCATGGATATTAGATTTAATGATACAATTCAAATGGAGTCATTCACTTGGCACGGTCCAATAATCTGTTTCACTGAAAGCGGTGTTAAATCCTGGCATAATTTTAGACATTGAAGACAATTTTTTTTTACTGAAGACTATAAATGTGGCTTATTTTTATCTGTCCGTAAATTGACGTTTTCATTTATAAACTATACGATTAGGAAAAGTGTAGTGTAAATTCTTTCCGAGTTTTATAACTTATTAACTCCCTAAGAGGAGAACAAAGAAAGTCGAATGTAGGGGAATGTAATATCGAAATGTAGGGTAAAATTCTATGTTAAGTATGCGAAATAGGAAATCCAGTACCCGAGAGAATTTAAAAGTACGCCATATAAACATTTCCCAGCATATATCATAGGGGGGGGGAATCCTGTAATTTGACCCTATTCTTACAATTTGCATTATTGATTAATAACGGAGGTAAAGAATTAATCGATGGCCAAACTCTGTTAGATGTGTAACCTGGATAAGCGGTTTCCGAGAATTTGATGGTGCCCGCGGTGTAAAAATTGTGGCCAATTTGCTTTCATCTAGATTTCATACTGTTCTTGTGTTCGAGTCCCAATGTCACTTAAGACCCACAGTATAGTGATGATGATGTGCGTTAAACCTATCGAGGCTCCCAGTCCTACTAATAGTGTGATGTGGTCGTTTGGAAATAGAGATACCCACTTGGATGTAGTCTTCATAATTTGACTGGGATTAAAGATTGCGATCTCCAATCGTCTTCGTATTGCTTTCAAGTGTCACGTTAATATACAATCTGTATAATTTCCAGTGATATTAATATAAATGTGTGCAAAAATAACCGTTTTATAGCAGACATTCTGTTATCGAAGCTACTTGACTAGAAAAACCTATTGATACAGTTGCATGGATGAAATTCCTTGCATAAAAGTGAACCGCTTTAATTGTATATTGTCTATTGAAATGTGCGTTAAATGCTATTTCAGGAAAATCATTTAGAAGAGCAGCTAGAGACTATGTATGGGCTACGAAAAGAAAGTATCGGAAATGCTATGAATGCGTTCAAGATGTGTGTGCGTATCTAAGAAGGAAAACTGATAATATAAGAAATAGTGGTAAGTGGGAAAATGTGTGATATCCGAAATTTCTAACCGATATGTTTACAAGACAAAACTTCTCAACATAAGCCATTTCAAGTTCGTCAATTCGTCAAATAGAACAGACAGTTCAGAAAGTGTTTTTTTCTGTTTTATACATTATCTGCTGGTTGTACATCGATAACAATGAGTAGGATTGCCAAACTATATGTGTTAATAACAGGTCTTAAAAACAAATGTAATTTTATAAAATACTTGCAAGTTTTGTGTAATATATATTCGACAGAAAGATGGAATTCTTATTCAGTTATCTTCAAAAAAGAGAAATTAATTTAAATTTGACTGCAAATATATTACTATTCAAAAAATTGTACATGAAAATTGTTCCTTATAATATAAAGATGGGGGGGGGAGCAAGAAGTTTATTAAAGTTCGTGCAAATGTTATGCATCTAATTATAAGAATGCTGAATGAAAGTTTAGGTACGCAAATGATAAGTTGTTCTACTCTTTATACCAGAAATTCCACTTTGTTTATTTCAACATGGTTCTCTTATCCTAGTTAAGCTAAAATATTAATCACGGCTCATAAAACTGTTGTCTGTTAATGGTACCAGGGCATGTGGTAAAAGTAAAATACCGAATACAGAACAGTTCCTCTTCGTGACCCTAGTTGTCAAGGTCGTGGACTCGCAGCTGGCGGTTTTCGTTCAGTCGCGGGTTCGATCCTTGGCCGCCAAAGACCCGCCGTGTAGCCGGGGCCGATGCACGTTAAATCTTTTCGGGGCCCAAAGTCCTCCCGTTGGTGTGGTATGGATGTTAGGAGAGGGAGATGCCAGCTCGGGTGTCGTCCTCGTCACTTGACCGTGGTTCAAAATTACAATTGCGAGGTCCGTCGCCAATAGCCATCGTGTTGCTTCTAGTGCGACGTTAATAAAAACTAAACTAATCCTCTTCGTGACATTTATTTTAAACGTTCGTAGAAGTTGGGAAATTTAAGTGACTAATGATATTTTAATCATCTTATTGAACTAGAAAAGTATTTTTAGTAAAAGGTTTTCAATTTGAATTGAACATGGACATGATTTTTTAGAAGTAGTTGCATATAAGTACCATTTTCAAAAGTAATATTCCATAAATATCAAAATATTTTACTTCACAAATAGAAAGAAATATGGAAAATATGGTGAACAAGCTTTAATTGATATTACGGTATATTTTCGTTGAGAAAAAAAACTGATGAACTTCATAATTTTGGAGGTTTTTCTATATAATTTTTTTCTTAAAATTTGGGTGTTACTTGGAAAAAATAATTTAGGTTCACTGTATGAATACGTTTTTAGGCGTATAAAATTTTAAGACTATAATAAGTCAATTTTCTTTAAAATTGTAACCAAGTGCAAATGTATCTAGCAGATCTGTTCCGTATTCAACTAGGAGGAGGGAAAAACTTTTTGACATAAAATTACTCTTATACTTCTGTAAAATGCTTAAGGTATCCGTACACCTTAAAAACGCCATTTTTGTCAAAATTTTCAATTTTCTGATTTTAATATCAGTTTAAAATTTAAACATTTTTTTTTCTATCTATTAGTGTTTGAGTTTTTATTATACCTTATTTAGAACTTAAGTTACAGGGATTTGAATTTTATTCGGTAGCTAATAATCTAGTGCCTAGACTTATTTCATTGCTAGTTATGTGTCGTTCATTTGATATAGGGCCGAGGCAGCCTAGTGGTCAAGGTCGTGGACTCGGGGCCTGCGGTATTCGTTCAGTCGCGGGTTCGATCCTTGGCCACCAAAGACCCGCCGTGTAGCCGGGGCCAATGCACGTTAAATCTTTTTGGGGCCCAAAGTCCTCCCGTTGGTGTGGTATGGATGTTAGGAGAGGGAAGTGCCAGCTCAGGTGTCGTCCTCGTCACTTGACCATGGTTCAAAATTACGAGGTCCGTCGCCAATAGCCCTCGTGTTGAATCTAGTGCGACGTTAATAAAAACTAACTTAACTAAAACATCTTGGTATAAAAAATCCATCGTATACTTAAATTAATGGGAAGAGTTGCATATTAATTGGAAATTGAGCTCCATTGCTCTTGAGTAGTTAGGACTGGCAGATAGAAATTTGAAGTTCCCGCTCTAATTACATCCTCATCACTCGACCTCGATTCAAAACAGCAAACCTCAACATTATCTTTATTATATTAAATAGTACCAGTCTCGCGTTTTTTTTACTTTTTTGGCTTTAACCTGAACCAATCGACTGTCTAACTCTTTTGAAGATAAGTTCTTACTCATTTTAATGAGTTTTCTTCTGATCACAATGTAACTTTGTCTTGGTTAAAACTTTAAAAGCTTTTCTCACATTTTAAAGCGCTCAATTGAGCTGAAATTTTCTTTCCACGAGATTGTTTTGGATGACGATATGATAATTTAACTGTATTTAATAAAAATTAAATGATTAAAATTGTTTAAAGAATTAAATTTTTCACCAAGTTTGTCATCATATGGTAGCCAAATCCATTGCCAAGGTAAAGGGTCCATTGCTTAAACTCTTTTGTCGACTAGTGACGTCTCTGTAAATCTTTTCCTTTTGCATGAGAAACGTTGAAGGGAAATATCAGCTTGTGTTTGTAATACTGCTCTTCGTCTTCAAGGCGGGCGAATGTTTCAGAAAATGAATGTTACTCACAGGCAGATGTTACTTAAAATTTAAGGTATAAGAAAATTATGCTACGCAAGGTGCGAAGTTTGGAAGAAAACCCTTGTTTAAAACTAGCTTTTTAGCTGTGTTATTACCCAAGAGATCAAATGAATGAAGGGGGGGAACTGGTTTAATTGAATTAACTGGATTTGGTAGGTAATAAATTGTGTTGCCAACGAAGGGGAGGTTAAGCTTCTTCCCTAAGATTCGAATTTGATGTAATGATGAAGATTCCTGCATGCAAGACTCAATTATGCTTAGGAATCATTGCTTGGAGTTTTTAAAACGTTTTTCTGAATTTCACTTGGTGTGTGTGTCATCAAATTTTCGATCGTTAATTTAACCAACTTCCCATCAAGCTAGAACTCTGAAACCTTGAGAATCGTTTTCACTCGCCTAACAATGCGATATTTAGACATTTGCGACAAGTTTTAGCTAGTATTTTCTTCAATAATGCAGTTTATCCCAACCACTTGGCGCGATTTCAAAAATTGGCACCAAACGGCGATTTTTTTTTTTTGTTTGGCTGAACGTTAAGTCCGTAAAACGGACCAGGGTAGCCACATTTGGCAAAATACTGCCAAATATTTCTTGTCGCCAAGAGGGATTGGGTTAAACTGCATTCCAACCATTAATTTACCGGATGAATTAATTAATTTTAGTTAGTTTTTACGTTTTTATGTATTTCACTTGGGGTGTGTCTGTGTGCGTATCAGTGTGTCATCAAATTTTCTATCTTTAATTTAATCAACTTCCCATCAAGTTAGAGCTCTGAAATTTTGGGAACCGTTCTTACTTGTCTAACAATGCAATATTTAGATATTTGAGATCAGTTTTAACTAATATTTCAATACTTTTCTTTAATAAACTTTGCCCTCATATAAAAACGTTGTTTTTAAAAACGTTTGTTTTTATCTCGAATTATTCAGCTTCGTATAGGTCGAAATAGCGTAATGAGTCAATATTGAGAATCTAGAGACTAAATATAGTTTACCTGAACACATTTCTAATACTTGGTTCCTTTTCAGAATATTTTTGTGTTATTCCATTTATTCTGCTTTTACTACCCGGTTCAGCAGTTTACATGGGTAAGTGCCAAATTAAGATTACATTCTCAAAATGCTATTGTACGAAATGTTCTCTACTTCATTGACTACATTTGGATTAATTCTGTATTCATCAAAGTATTCAATATGTAGTGGTTTGAATTTTTTAATATAATTTTTCTTTTAAAATTGCATGTGTTTCAGGTGTGGCGAATATATATCGATGTCCCGGAAGTCCCGAAACACCAATTCAAGTGACCATACTGGGATTACTAGGCTGCCTTGTCCTTATTCTTCGCGTAGTAAATCTAATATTAAGAGCAAACGGGAATGTATCTAGTGAACCATTATTAATAGTAATAACTGCCTCGTCTTCAATAGCAATATTCTCATTTCTCATGGCAGGTAAGAGCTCACAATCAGTTTCGAATTTGATGCATTGTAACTTAATCGTAATCTTATCGGGCCTCGATTAAGAATAATGGCGCTCGTTAGTTCAGCTTTAAGAGAAAGCAGGATGTTCGAGAAAAAATGAAACTCCGAAATTGACTTTTATTATTGTGACATTTGTTTTTAAAATTCTTCATTAAGCTAAGTATGTGTCCAATGATATTTTAATAATTTTATTGAACTAGTAAAGTCTTTTGGTCAAACGTTTTTCTTTCTCTGAGTTTGTGGCGGCTCTCTTCAACAACGGTAGAAGTTAAAACGCTTTACTTGACCAGCCAGAAAATGTCTTTTCAGCCTGGTTGATAGGGGCGCATTTTTTTGACTTACTGGTCCAGGGTTCGAAACAACGCCACCTCATCAAGGTCAGCAATCAACTCTTTCCCCCCTCTTCGGAACCGGAAAATCGCGGTGACCACACTGAACAAGCTAGTTAGTGGTCCCCCTTGCATCTGGACAAGGTCATTATTAAAGACATCTGGACTCGTGAGAAAGGGGGAAAAAATTCCGTTTCTCATGAACTACTACCTGATAGTCAGATTCTCCTGGGAACCGAGAACACCCACACATCATGTGTCCAGTTTAGCAGGTGGCAATTCTTACCCCGGTTGGAGTGCTATTGACCAATAAAGGATTTATCTATTTCAGTTATCCAACCAAAACAAAGAAATATGTCCCGTAGTTTTAGAAGAGGCGTGGTCAATTCCCTTAGTCCAAAAATTTCCAAAGAGAAGAGACGTTCAGAGCTCTACAAAACGTCCACTAGAACATCACGTCCGAGGACATTCCAATACTTTTTTAGCGTGCGACATGCACCCCACAATGTGTAGAAAGTGGAAGTGCGACATGTACTTTATTTTGTAAATATCAACTTTAGTATTTTAAATAACCGAAATTAAAATAGTGTAGATAATTATCGAAGTATCGCATGTTTTTTTATGCGACGCAACCAATTGAACCAGAACGCCACAAGTTAATATGGGCATGATTTTTAAGATATAATTACATTTAGGTACTATTTTTCAAAATGTTCCGTAAATATACTAAAATAGTTTATTTTTCATAAAGAAGTTAGTGGATGAAACTTCAATATGTCAAACTTCAAATTCACTATTTTTGCATTGAAAAATGCAAAAATAGTGAACAAATTATCCAATAATATTAATGTACATTTTCTTTGAAAATTTTTTGCAGAACATTGTAATTTTGAACATTTTAGTTTTTTTTTCCACATACAAAATAATTTTTTTTGTAACTTTAGTGTTAGTGATTCTAAAATATTTCTCAAACTATGCATAAGTGACCTTTATAGAAGCACAAAAGAATTTGGAACCATATTGTATTATTTTCTTTAAAATGGTGCCTAATTACAAATATATTTAGCAAATCATGCCCATATTCAAAAAGGTAATAAACCATTTTCTAAAATTTTTTATAGTTCTATAGCAGGATCAAAGTATCATTACTAGGCACACAAAAAGGTTTAAGCTCTACACTAGTTTGAAAAGATGTATCATAAAAACAAGGAGTCTTGATTATAGTATTCCACAATTCTCCACATACTCTAGTACCCTTTTTACAGCGCTGTTCAAACCTTTTTAAAATTAACTTAAAATTAATTTCTGTACAGCTATTTTGAGACTCGTAGATAAAATATTTCGACGACAATATAAATCTCGAGCGCTCTAATAATTGCTTCGATGAAGTTATATCGGAAATAATTGCACAAGTCAGTTTTAATGAGATCAAATGAATAATGAGAAGTGTGCAGGAGTTTCTTGCTAACTAAAAACTTCCCATTTCGCTAGAAAATACAATAACTTAATTCTACGTTTGGAAGCATTTCTTAAACTTTTTGCACTAATTGTTTTGGAGAACTAATTTTGGAAATAAGACTTCATATTTATAGATCGTGATTAAAATCACTGGGAATTTGATAACATTTCTGATGAGCCGAATATTCGTCTGTGATATTGCCTTCTATGTAATAGGTCCATTCTTTGTAGCTTTTAATTGAGAGAAGGAATTCTTCAGATTGTTCCTCGAGCCAACTAAATGTTCCCAGATAAAAACAAAAAATCTCGTCCAATAATAAAAACTGATTAAAATCCTGCAATTATGAGTTTTATAAAAGCTCTCATTGCCGCATATGACACGACTTCAAACGGTGGTTTTTGAAACAGCTACAAATTTATTTTGCCCAGTAAAAACACAATTTTATTAAGTTCAAATTTAAATTATTTAAAATCGTATTTAGCATCGTATTGCAAGTATTAATAGAATGAAGTGACGTTCTCAATATGACCACCGGGGAATTTATTTCGCTACCTACCATTTGGGAAATCCTGTCTGAGGCAATACTTTCGAGGCACCTTAGTGATCTTTTTCTTTCCCTTGGGGTTTACCGTCTTTGGTAAACACGGGTAATGCACTCCCGGGATACTCTGGAGATCCTTCTCTATTTTCGACCCTCATTCTTGTCAACCACTTTCTTTTTTTTTCAACTTCACGTCTAGACGACAGTTTAATCTCGTTCGGCGCAGCATAGCCATATTTGGCTCTTGCGCCAATAAATTTTACATTTACTCGCTCACTTACTGAGGCAATACTTGAGAAACAAAGTAATCGTCAACCGTAGCATTTCTTGTAATTTTCTACTCTTTGCTAAACAGCATTTACATTCTTCCGACTAAAACTAATTTGTTGGTAAATTTGCGTCTGTTATATTTCGTTTCAGAATTGGTGAAATATGGGGCCAAAAAAATACTATTTGTGAACTGAAACGCTTCTTCAAGGGAAAACCAGAATGCTATTTCGAAAATTATCCAAACACCTTGAATAATCATTCATTATATAAAGTTTAAATCGGATGAAATTATGAAAATAAACCTAGAAGAGGCCGGCTACACACTATCTGAAGCTGGTTAAATATGGATTACATGAGAAGTTAAAACTGAGAGGGAGAGATCCTAAAGTTTATTAATCTAAATTAGCAAAAATTAAAAAAGGTTGCATGATTATTAACATCGCTCAAAAGATACGAAATACTTGATGAGAACAATACGATTTCCATGCACAGTCTGTCCGGAAGAAATCTATATTCAAGAAAAACAGGCTGGTTAGATTGGAGTTTGCTATAAGACGCCTTAATAAAAGTCTAAATTCCTAGATAGATGTTGTATTTGCAGATAATTCTAATTAAATCTTTGAAGTCGCGGCACGGTTTCAGTGTATAGAAGGCCAGGTGCAGATTTTGAGGATAGAAATATGCCAACCGTCAATCACGGTGATAGAGAAGGAATGCTATGAGGATGTATAAAATTTCAAGAGCGGAAAGGTGGTTGTATTAGAAGGTTTAAAGACCCCAAATTCATGTATTAATATTCTGAAAGGAAATTTGCGTCAAAGGGCAGAAAATTTTCTTTTGAACAAACTAATAACTTTCCAGGATAATGATCCAAAACATTTGGTCCTAAATACTCTACTTTAGTTGCTGCACAACTGCCCAATAGCTACTAAAACTACCACTCAATATCCTGATTTAATCCCTCAAAAATAATGGAATCATTCAGAAAAAATGGATATTTCTACTGCAGTATTCTATCAAAATGTAAAAGCAGGTAATGTTAATCAAATAATAGCCATGATTCTGAGGCACCCAAGTGATCTTTTTTCTTTCCAATGGTATTTACTGTCTATGGTAATCACGGGTGACGCGCTCCCGCGTTACCCTAGTGATCCTTCTCTATTTTCGACCCTCCTTCTTGTCAACCAATTTCAGTACTTTCTTCAATATCTTCTCGTCTAGACCACAGTTAAATCTTGTTTGGCGCAGCATAGCCATATTTTCAAGATAAACTTTGCGCCAATAAACTTTGCTTTCTCACTTGACCCTTGCCGATAATTATTTCATTGTTTTAACGTTTAGATCACAGATTTACCTTGTTTCTCGCAGTATGGCCACATCTGGCTCTTGCGCCAATAAAACTTCACTATCATCATCAAATCAAAGAATGGCAAGAATTCTATCATTTCACATTACAATTAATCAAATATATTAAAAGATGTTGCTTTCCCTTTACGGCGAATCACAAAGCGTTGCACTTACATGTTATAAAAAAAGTATAATTTACTGATGCTTTTTATTTAATAATTACAGGTCATTATAGATCTTTATTGCTTTAAATAGTATATTAAATGTTAGCTACAACATAAAGAATATACAGATGAAGGACAAAATAATACGAACACCTGAGAAAAGGTATGACGTTTTTCACACATGCAGTACAGCCGCGCCACCTGCAACAGAAGTCTGCCACCTAATGAGCGTGAAGAGGAAGGTATAGGTCTCTCAACAGCAGTCACCTACGTTTGCATGCGTCTATCGAACTGTCAATGATAAGTTGAAATGTCAGACCTGTCAAAGTTCCAAAAATGAATGATTGTTGGAGCGCGTTTAAGTGGAGCATCAGTTACGGAAGCAGCAAACCTTTTGGGGTTCGCAAGGAGTACGTTATCAGTAGTTATGTCAGCGTACATGAAAGAGGGTAAGACGACGTATTCAAAGCAGTGGCTGAAAGTCAAAGCTTGCTGATAGGGATAAACGGGTCTTGAAAGGCATAGTAGCCCGAAAACACAAGCAATTGTTATCCGAGATAACATTCGGAATGAACAGTCATCTCCAGAACTCCGTTTCAACAAAAACTGTCAAAAGGGAACTTGATGCTGCGAACATTTATGGCTGAGAGGCAATTCGTAAACACTTGGTGACAGCAACTAATGCTTTCGCCAATGGTGCAGCGATCACAAAGGCTGGTCCCCACAGCATTCGCAATAGGTAATACGGTCGGATAAATCGTCATTCACCCTATTTCAGACGACCGGACGCGTTTATGTCTGGAGAATGCCCAGAGAAACGTTTAATCCTGAATGCCTCTTGCCGACTGTGAAATGTGGGGATGGCTCCATAATGGTCTAGGGTGTGATATCTTAGTGTGGGCTTGGACCACTTGTTGTTCTGCATGGGAGAATCATATCTAAGCATTCTAGGGGATCATGTTCATCCTTTTGTCCAGACTGTATTCCCTGAAGAGCTACCGCTTTTCCAATACGGCAACGCCCCTATCCACACTGCTAGGTGTGCTCAAGCATGGTTCGAAGAGCATGACGATGAAGTTGAACATCTTGCCTCTGCCCCTCCTTCTCCGGACTTGAATATTTTTGAGTATTTATTGGAATATTTAAGTCCACACTTCTTTCCCGATTTCCATCTCCATCCAGCCTTTCGGAATTGGAGACCGTTCTGCAGAAGGAAAGGCTTAAAATTCCTTTAAATATTGTCCACGACCTTTATGCATCTGTCCCAAATCACATTAAATCTAAACTTCAGTCAAAAGGTGGTCCAACTCCCTATTAATTTTCCCAGATGTTCGTATAATTTTGTCCTCCATCTGTATATTATATGTAAGCTAGATTTTAGCATTTGAAATGAATCTATTTTTTTATACATTTTATTAAAGACGTGAATGAACTTAAAATTACATGCCTGTCGAATACTTGCATTCACTATTGTATGTATTGGCTTGAGTATTTTTAAGCGTCTAATTAAGAAAGAAAATTTAAATTTAAGTAAACATATTATTAACATATTAACCCTGTCTTGAAAATAAATTCTTTCAAAATTGAGGTTTATTTAAGGACACTGTCACTAAAAAAAGTTTCGAAATCTGTCCTAATACGAAGGTATCTTTTCGTACTAGGCAGATCCAAACTGTGATTTTTTTTTTAATACGTGAAATCATGTGTTCGGAGGATGCGGCAAGAACCCACATTCTAATGTTGGGCGGTTGAGTCAAGCACGTTAATTTGTTAAGCTTTTTTGTACTGTTACTTGCGTTACATTAAGCCTTGCATTTTTGTGAGATGGTTTATTTCTTATGCAAGGTGCAATTGCGCAAGTTTTCTATATATTTCCTCAGTTTCACATCAATGTAACTCTACGGTTATTGCTTGCCCAAGACTACAAATTAATGGAGGAAGCATCTTGCTCATTCTCATGCAGTGGCCGTAATTTTCGGGCTTGGTAAACATTTCTTCAGTGTATGTACTGCGTGTTCACCAAGGTGAATCCTTTTCCCCATTCCTTACTGTTGTCGTTTGTTTTCTATTTTTCATAGCAGGTTACATATCTTGTTGGAAAGGGTGCCTTACTACTTACTACAAATGTCATTATCTGCAATTTCAGATTCCTGAAGTGGCCGCGGTAGCCTAGTGGTCATACTCGTGACCAATGGTTTTCGTCGAGTCGTAGATTCAAGCCTTCCTGCCTCTAAAGGACTGCCGTGTCGCCCGGGGCTGAAGCACGTTAAATCTGTCGTGGCACAAAGTCCTCCTGTTCGGGTGATGTGGAAATTTCGAAAAGGAGTGGCCAGCTCGGGTTTCACCCTTGTCACTTGACCAGGGTTCAAAATTACAAGGACAATCACCATCAATTTTTGGCGAGAAATCGTTATGTCAATGGAATGCTGATTAGTATGCATCCCTAAAAAGAATGGGAAAGTTGGAACTGTTAGAACTATGACTTCACTCTTTATAATTGCATTGTAGAAATTTATATATAATTTTATTTGATCAATGAACTTCTATATCTTGCCCTTTATTATTGAAAATAATTCTCTTTGCCAATAAATGCTGTGTGCGGGGGAGATTTTCTTTCGGGGTCCGGTTTGTAACTCCAGATCCTTTGGGTGAGCTCGGCTCCCTTTGGCACTCTGCCAATAGCCTTCGTGTTGCGTCTCGGTGCGACGTTAATAAAACTAACTTATCTTATTTCTGAATTCATGTGAAGCTCATTTATTTGCACATTTAAGCTTTTGTCGTGTTCCCGAGTTTGTCACCGACGGTTTTGCGAAACGCGAATTTCTGTTTGAAATGGAACTCGGGCTCCATAAAATTCTACTGTCACTCACTCGCTGTTTGAAATGGAGCCGTTACCACCAGGGCGCGCTCTGCGTTATCGCCAGAAAGGAAAGGTACCTTCCCAAGAGCCATTCTTTTTCTTTGGAACTACTCTTCGAAACAACTCTTAACAGTTCCATTTCGCTGTTGGCTATCTCCCAGCGCAATGTTATTGCGGACAGTATGGACTGGGCTATTATTAAATAGTAAATCATGCAAAAAAAAAATTTAAATTTTATTAGTAGATAACATTGCACAAATTATCTGGGAAAAGTTACGCTTATCCTGGAGTAAAAAATAATTCTTGTAGCTTACTGAGAACTGTAGCTGCTTTAAAGAGGTTGATGAGAACCAACTTTTAAACATACTCTTAAGCAATTAATTCTCGAATTATAAGAAATCTAACATTTCATATAATGCGACTAAATAGAACAGTATCTTATTGTACTGCATTGCTTTACATGCAACAGTAAATGCATATATATCTGTTAACAACAATGCTTTTTCTTTTTCAGAGATTATTACTTTCTTGAATATATCGCCAGACTTCGACTCCTCATCGGTAAATTATTGCAACAAGATTTTCTATGACTACATTTATTACTCGAATATCGCAGCTTTTGTCATAGCGTTAATTATGGTTCTGCTTCATTTTCCCTGCTGCAGTAGGTTCAGATATACCAGCTATATGCCAGTTCCCTTCCAATGATTTGTTGTAATTTTTTACATCAAATGCTACACTATTTAAATAAGAGAATTATTTAAATAAAATTGTTTTTACATATTAGTTTTTTCTTGCTTGAAATATGTTAATTTACAAGTTTCTTACATTCGAAGAACATATCAGCAGTAATCTGATGGCAAGTTTGGTATACGAGTGTTTTTATTAAATCATAACTATTATACTAAGAGATAACCCATGTTTCGACAAAGATGATTTCAAAAGCAGAATACATTTTATGTGCATAATGTTGTAAATTAAAATTCTTTCTCGTGAGTTTAAAACTGTGCCATGTTTTAACCCTTTTAGGGGCGGTGGTATATTTTTATACCACATATTTAGCACCCTAAAAATCTCTCTAAAATACCTTTCTTCCCCACTCATTCCCCAGCGTCTGGGGGTATAGCCGGGCACCCTGCCCCTGGGGATTATATCAGGACACCTCAGGGACTTGCCTTCTTCAGGTAAGTACGGGCATCATGACCCCGAGACACCTTAGTGATCTTTTTCTTTCCCATGGGGTTTACTGTCTTTGGTAAACACGGGTGACGCACTCCCGGGATACCCTAGTGATCCTTCTCTACTTTTGACCCTCCTTCTTGTCAACCATTTTTACCTTTTTTTCAACTTCACGTCTAGACCACAGTTTAATCTTGTTTGGCGCAGCATAGCCATATCTGGGCTCTTGCGCCAAAAACATTTACATTCACTCACTCAAATGGTAGCTAATTGTGTTATTTACTTAAATTAGTTAGCACAACCATAAAGAATGATTATAAAAATTATAGATTAGAATCTAATGAAAGTTCCTAACGTGTCGTTGTTTCATCCCATGCAGAAATGTTTCTGAAATGAAAAATTTAATTTCATTAGCTAACCAATCTACTTGTTTGAAACTTTATGTAAATACTGCTAATTACTAATACGAGTATATATATATAAAGTATTAGTTTCATACTTCAAACTAAGTGGTATAAAATTTATACCGCCTCCCACACAGAGGGTTAGAGAACAACAGATGGCAGCACTAATATTTTCGAATCGGACTCGTATGTGACGGTTCATTTTATTACAATGAAATATAAAGCTTGTCAAATGCCAATGAGGTAAAAATTGGACTTATCCTCCGAAGAAACGAAATTTATATCGGAAAAAAATGTTTTGCAAAGCCACCCAAGGTGCAATTTTTTTTATAGTTATTATTAAATTACTCAGTTAATAAAATAATTAAAAGTAAACGATGAAACTTGGAGAAATGGACAATAGTAAACTTTCCGATATTAAAATTAAAGGAAACGATAAATTGTTAAATTGAATATGCTAAAGAGAAATGTAATTCAAATTAAAACAAAGGATAAATTAAAAAAATTGAATATATATTAGCTACATGCAATTAAAATTAAAGCAAACGAAAAATTATTAAAATGAGTATATTTAAAATAAATGTTATTGAAAATGAAGGAAAGAAAGAAAAAAAATTGAAAAGTGATCTGGTACGCCAAAACGCTTCACCTAAAACAATAGCCTCTTAAAGGCTAATTAAAATTTATCAACGCTGTGCGTGCCCTCGAAAAGACAACAAACAATAGCTCAAGGGGAAAAATAATTTCTCCAAAACCTAAGCTATTGCAAAAAAAATTACCTTTTTTCAACTTTACGTCTAGACCACAGTTTAATCTTGTTTGGCGCAGCATAGCCATATCTGGCTCTTGCGCCAATAAACTTTACATTCACTCACTCACTCACTTTTTGCACTCACTCACTGGATAGAAGTGGTAAAATAACCTTTTACCACTTCTATCCAGTCAACATATGTTTCAGTCCAGATCAATCTTGTATAATGTTTCAGAGATAAAAATGGGTTTTCTTAGAGGAATTATACCATGGTCAATATTGAAGATCGGTTTCCTCCAGTTTGCGCAGAATAGCTCTTTCACTCAACCTCGCATTGAATTTCCTTTTCTATACTCGTAGGTAATTTTTCCAGTCATTTTATGCAGTTTCTTCATTTAGCTGTCATCAGTTTTGGGTGTGTACCTCTATCTGCCTTCACCAGTCTCGCATTTTGGAGTGATTGTATCTTTAGAGTCTCGACAAACATGTAGGACTTTTATTTATGGCTATATTCCCCTGCCTACTTGTACTTGTTTAATTTCTACATAAATATAATCTTGTGCTATTTTTTAAATACATTTTAGGTTACAAATAAGTTACTTGCTCTTTTACCCAATTTTAATACGTCCTAAAATCTGTAATGGAAGGCAAGGAAGTTTTTCATGAGTTAACTTAAAGAACACAAAATTCACCCACCTCGATAGCAATCATTTAATACATTTACAGCTTCTTACAGCGATATTCTCAAAATATGACACTGAATCGCAAGCGTTTTTGCCAATTGGATACATTCGAAATGAAGGATGAGTACATGAGCAAGTTTGAATTATTGTTCATTAACACCGAACTTAAAAGCAGCACGAAGGCCATTACTAGAAACGGACTGTAATTTTGAATATAAATCAAGTGACAAAGATGACACCCGAGTTGGTACCACTTCTTTAAACATCCACGGGTCGGGGTAGCCTAGTGGTCAAGGTCGTGGACTAGCGTCCGGCGGTTTTCCCTCAGTCGCGGGTTCGATCCTTGGCCGCTATGGACCCGCCGTGTAGCCGGGCTGATGCACGTTATATCTGTTCGGGGCCCAAAGACCTCTCGTTGGCGTGGTGTGGATGTTAGGAGAGGGAGGTGCCAGCTCGGGTGTCGTCCTCGTCACTTGACCGTGGTTCAAAATTACGAGGTCCGTCGAAAATAGCCCTCGTGTTGTTTCTAGTGCGACGTTAATAAAAAAAACTAAACTAAACAAATCTTGGAAAAATTGGGGGGGGGGGAAGACAAATTCGCTGAAAAGGAGGGTCGAAAATCGAAAAGGATGGCTAGGGTGGATGTCAGTAAAGACCCGTGTGGTGACCGGGAATGACAGAATAGTCCCATTGTAGCTCAAGAATGTCGTAAAAGGCGACTCAAATGGGTACATAGCGTCTGGGGTATAGCCTGGCACACTGCCCCTGGGGATTATATCAGGGAACCTCGGAGCCTTCAAGTAAGTCCGGGCATCAAGACCAAGAGGCACCCAAGGGATCTTTTTTTTTTATTTTAGTGTTTACTGTTTATGCCCTAGCAATCCTTCTCTATTTTCGACCCTCCTTCTTGTCAACCTATTTTTGTCTTTTCTTCCATTTCTTCACGTCTTGACGACAGTTAAATCTTGTTTGGCGCAGCATGGTCATATCTGGTTCTTGCTCCATTAAAAGGCCACGGTAGCCTAGTGGTCAAGGTCGTGGACTAGCGGCCGGCGGTTTTCCTTCAGTCGCGGGTTCGATCCTTGGCCACCAAAGACCCGCCGTGAAACAGGGGCTGATGCGTGTTAAATATTTTCGGGGCCCAAAGTCCTCCCAATGGCGTGGTGT
>BMAW01035783.1:59359-74325 GCA_019974015.1 Nephila pilipes | reverse complement strand
CCTTCTGTAGGTGACATTAATGTATATAAGTGCCCAATATTTTTCTCAGTTTCTTTTATTAATTACCTAGTATATATATATATATACAAATATATGTGTGTGTAAGTGTGTGTGTGTGTGTGTGTGTGCATTAACGTTCAGTTAAATTTACTAAAAAGATTCTTAATGTTAATAGATACTAAGAGATTAGATAAATGGATATCATTTTTTATTAAGTTGAACAAATCGCTTTCGCAACAAAACACTAAAATAATTCTGCGTTATAGACACTTATTAGCTATAATATTTTAAAGGAAAAAGATTTCTCATACTGAACTCTTATCTATTTAATAATTACTAGCTCTTTAGTGAAGGAAACTGGATACTTCTTATATTTATAATAATATAATTTAGACAAAAATATTCCCTAACATTTCCATTTATAGTAAATATCTGATAAAAATTGAATCTGTTTACTATATTTACGTCTAATGTATTACACATTAAGGCGTTTTAAAATATGATGGCTTTGTCTTAGAACTATAACTCCAGCTTAATGACCATTTACATTATAATAACCATTATTTAATTACCAAATCCTTATTCGTAATGAGTTTTGGTTTACCTCTGGGACCATTTATAGAAACCAATATTCATTATATTGGTCCTTTACTATTGATGGCACAAATGTATTAACGAGAAATTTTGAAAAGTCATAAAACTATTTTTTGTTTACAGTCTTAAAATGGGGTATGGAACTCAGTATTATTATTGATACATGAATTGAATATAACCGTTCAACTATGATTATCCTTATCATTTGAATTTTGTAAAATCTGTTTCTTGTTTTGACATTGATTATCATATTTCCATAGGGAAATGAGAATTCTCGTTTTAATTAAAATTTAATCCTTTGTCGGTGGGAAACAAGAATTCCTATTTTTCGCAAAAAATATGCTTTCCTTATATATTCTCAGATTAATACATTCTTAAATTTGATAGAGCATGTATTTCCATTATACAGGAAATTTCGAAACTCAAGGCAAAAATATATGAGGTGATAGAAAACATCTAAACAAGCAATTTTCACCATACAATTCATAGGCGGACATCAAGCATTGAACCTCTAGAACCGTTACTGTCACATGAAAGGACGAAATACCAAACGGTTAAAGGAGGTACTAAATTATTTATTGACAACATGTGAAGAAAAATTACAGAACAGCTCCAAAGAGCGACCTCCTGTAGTAATGCAGACAACAGACCTGTCATGTAGCGAGCGGCGCATTTTTTCAAACACTCCCGGTATTTCTCGGAAGGCCCCGGCAGCCACAGAAATCCTGGCAACTAGATCCTTGTCGGAATCGATAGGACTTTCGTAGACCAGACTTTTCAGATGGCCCCACAGGAAAAAGTCAGACAGGAGAGATCGGGTGAGCGTGACTGCCATTGTGTGGGTCCACCCCGACCAATACTTCTTCGCAATACTCGCCAAACAACCTAGTGAGGCACAGATACGGATCAGAAAATCTCTCATGTGCTAATATTCGGACGAATTTCCTCTCTTAGCAGAATGTACACTTCAAATTGTGGCATCCACACACTCCTGCCACGACCCATGTCATGCATGCTGATGATATTATAGGATCCCGTTTCACACAGGCACCGATGCAATCTCTTGAGTCTTCTAGGGAAAGCTCTGCCTGTACAGTCATTCAACTTCCAGTACATTCCCATTCGTAAGACCATACACAAAATGCATGTCTGCTTTTTCCTGATGACTGAACGTCTGCCTTCTGAAATCCACGGTGAAAATTGCGCTATGTAAGAAAATTTGCGATTTATGCTTTCAATTACAGCGCCCTCTAGCGGTTCGCCACTTGCTCTCCTCCTATGCATTGCATGGTGAAAATTGCTTGTTTATATATTTTCCATCTCACCTCAAGTTTTTACTCATGAGTTTCGAAACACCCTGTATTTGAATGTTTTTCATTCAATTAGTTGCATAGCAGTGGTAAAAATCTAAGTTTTATTTGTATTTTGTTCTTTACTGTTAAGAATATAGATTTAATGAATTTGAAAACCAAAATTTTTTTCACGAAGAATTATCAGATACCTTTGAGATCCATAGGACAAATATTTATTGGAAATAATTTTGATTAAGTACAGTTAATAAGAAATAAGAAATATCTTTAGGAGCAAATTATTAGCGATTACTTTCATATTGGAAGATTCAAAATTCAGCTGATAAATATATGATAATGTCAGGGGTAGGAAAAAAAAAAAAACCACATAACAATGTATTTAATCAAAATCCGTTTAAAGAGAGATACTGACTTCACTTACTACAATCATAAAATCCAAAGCCTAATGACTTTTATTATTCATTTACTTTTTCATGACATTTATGTTACTTTTAACGAATATACAATTTTAAGAGAAACGCGTTTCTCTTTATCAGTTAGATGTATCTGAGAAATGCAGTATAATTTTTAAAGCGTGCAATAAACGAAAGAACATTCGATTTTTAAATGTATCAATGTTTCTGAATATTTCGTATAGAACTATCGCACTTTTATGTTTTGTAATAGAAGAAACACAAAAAGTTTTTCGTTGATTCATACTTGTATTCCTTTTATTGCGCTACTCGTTAAGAGTCAAGAATGTCTCTTTTTTTGTTTACTGTTGTGTTTGTATGTGATTTTCTTTTGTTTTCGTACATTGGATTCTATACAACAAATGTTTCGATTGAATGAACAAAATTCAATCGAAGGATGTTCGAAAAATACCGGTGCCAGAATGGAAATTGAGGTGATAGGGATGGGAAATTAGGTGAATGTCCTGTAATTGCTTTTTCCTTTTTCTAATTTCGAAAGTCCATTAGTGTGACACCCTTCATATCCCAAAAAAATCGTCGCCATAACTTTTGAGGCCGATGAGACTAACATCGTATTCTTCTGGGCAGATTTCTCCGAAGCTGTCCATCACTTTGATTACAGTTTTGTTTTCAGTATACAGTGATAAACTGTAAGAGGATCATCGATAGGCCCAACTCGAAGCGACTGCAATTAAATTTTGATTTGGCTCCAAATCAAAACTATCCTGTGAAACAATATCAGATACTTTTGGCACAGTTCAACAGATGGAAGCAAACAATGGTAGTAGCAAGTTATTTTAGCAACACCATCTATCATCTAACACAGGTATTTTTGAACCACTCTCATAAGGATTCTTAAGAAATATGATTAACATAAATTAAAGAATACTTTGGAAATTTGCTACGCAGAGATGAGATAGAAAATGAATAAAAAATATTCGCATTAAATTTAAAAGAGAATAAATGCCAATGACGAAAAAATTATAATATAGTTATTACCCTTCAACCAGTATCAAACGAATGTTTTAGCAAATAAAAAATAATAATTGCTTCTGAAAACTGAAAAAAAAAGTTAAAATACATTCAATAAATCTGACAGATTTTGTTCAATTTCGAATCGATATTTCATTCAAATTCAGAGGTAGGTCATCACTTTCTTCAGAGGAATGCAAATTATTTGGAGCAAAGTTTATTATTCTGGACAAATTTGAGTCATTCTAACAAGCTTACGATCCCCTTACAAAAAAAGAGAGAGAAACGCACCATCTCATCGGAGCGGTCCAAGTAAAGGAACTGTTTTTACTGAGAGAGTGAAATCAATAAGGATTCTTCTTAAAAATTACACAGACTCGGTGCGAATTTACGATTGCAAGATTCCCATAAATTAAAGGATTACTACGGAAATTCGCTATGGAGTAATGAGAAAGAAAGAAAAACGTTACACACTAAATTTAAAAGTAGCAAAGGAAAGGAATAAAGACTTCTGTAAAAAAGGAAATAAAATGAAAATTAAATTCTGAACTGAACTAGAGATTGATGTCTTGGAAACGTTTTCTGAAAGTGGAAACTAACAATAACATAAAAAAAAAATGCAAAAACACTTCTGGATAATACCATATTTTTCGGACTATAAAAACACATTTTTACACAGAAAATAATATTTAAAAATATAAACATAATGGCCAAACATAATGTTTATTATACTCAGTAGATATTAAATCACAAATGAATATAATACTCATTATTATTCTTCAATTATTCTTATTTAATAGAATTCTTCTGGAATCTTTATAACCTTAATTTAGTTTTCTACAAATGAAATTGTATGTTGAATTTTATACATGACAGAATAAATTATTCTATGCAAAAAATGATCCCAAAAATTATGTTTTAGGGTTTTAGCGCCCAGGGTGTCTTATAGTCCGAAAAGTAAGGCAATTGTAAGTAAAGATTTAAAATATTAAGATTTTGCTTACTTCTATAGCAGCGTCAGTTTCATTATTTAATAGCCACGTCTGTTATTTCCCTACATTAATCAAATCTCATAACCAATTCGAAACTTTCCTGTTAAACTTTCCTGTTGTACAAAAACTTATCAAGCCAGATCAATGCAACAGATACAATTTACAGAAAAAAATCGCATAAAGACTACTTGTCTTGAACAATTAAGAATACGTTTCGCTTTCTTCTGTGATCAATTGAAACTAGAAGAAATGATTAAAAATAACTTAAAATTGCTTGCAAAATATCTAGAAATTATAGGGCATAGCTTGTTTATTAAATTACTTTGAAAGTTCTAAAGAATTATAAATAAATCTTAGAAAACTTTACTTTGAAAGTTCAGAAGAATTATAAATATAACCAATTTCAAACTTATTCAAACAAAACTTACAATATTCAAACTTATGAATTTATTGCTAATCCAGCGATTTCTGAAGAAAACTCAACTGTGGTAGAATTTGTTTATCTTATGATTTTCTCGAGCTTCCTTAATCGAGAGGTGCATATCAAAATATTGTTTCTAAAACCTTTTTTTTGTGATGTCATCTGAAACTGATTTTTCAGTAAAATCCTGTTTTGGTCTACGTCTTGTCTACGGAAAATAAAATGAAAGCAAATCGTGATTTTCAAACGAAAAGAAACTAATATCTAATGCGTCTGAAGTTTTACAAGTGTGACAATTAGTCTCAAAATTGACACGCTTTTTGGTCTCATTTTGTTTTCCGTCGCCATGATGTGAGCTGAAATAGATTGCTCAGATTTTTGTGAGAACATTATTTTGTGTATTCTCAAATCTAAACTCTATTACAAAAAAAAAAAAAAAAACCGACGCACTAAGAAGGGGTTGTCCGATGGGGACAACAATTGGCGGATAGGAAAATTATGCACAGAATAAAAAATGATTAAAATTTCAGAAAAATTGACTTATTTCTTTCAGAGTTACATAGTTACTAAGTAACGAGCTCAGTAAGGTGTTGACCCACCTCAAGCCTGGATGCAAGCTGCCATACGACGTGGCATAGAGTAATAAAGCTCCCTGATGGTCTCCTCCGGTATTTTTTGTCAAATTTCCTTCAATTGTTGGTCATCAACATCCCCTGGTAGATGCAGTCGCCTTCCCATCACATCCCATACATGCTCGATTGGAGAGAGATCTGGCTTGCAAAGGAAGTGTTTGACAAGCTGTAAAGCAATTCATAGCAACACGTACCGAATGTGTTCTGGCATTATCTTGCTGAAAAATTAGGCCAGGGCACTGCAAAAGGAATGATAGCAAAACATGTCTCAGAATGTAGTCAACGTACCGTTAGACTGTAAGTGTGCTTTGAATGACGACCAAAGGATATCAAGGGGAATGGCACCCCATACCATAAATCCTGGTTGAGGGCCTGTGTGGCGTGCAATAGGAAAAGCAGGATCGACACGCTGCATTGGGCGTCTCCAGACACGTCTTCAATGATCGTTAGGATACAGATGGAAGCGGGATTCGTCGCTAAACACTATACGGCCCCGTCCGTATCATTCGAACCTGATCGAGCCAAACACCACTGTAATCTGGATAGACAGTGTGCAGGCATGTGTGGCAGGTGGCGTAGCGGTCGGTAGGAGCGTAGACTTCGCTCTATCAGCCGTCTGTGAATGGACATTTGTGTGTGGGTCGCACGTCTGATGGTTGATTAAGATGAATCAGGCGTTGTGACAGATGAACGAGCGATTCTCCGAATTATCCAAACTGCCTCTTTCAATCTAGTGGTACGACTTCGTTCAAACTCTGACAGTTGCTCGTAATGAGCTCGAATCCTGTGAGGAGGCATTTTTTCATTCATTGATAGGTATCATATATTGCAATGGAACAGAAAATGTGACCATCAAATTGAGATTGGCTTCCTATACATATATACACCTGCTGAGTGCGCAGTTACGATGCGCTGTAGCTCCCACTATTCATTCATTGGACACCAAATTTTAATCATTTTCATGTTCGATCCAAATGTCTTTGCATACGGAATTTCATTACAATCGGTCAACTCCCTCTTGGTGCGACGAATTTTTTTTTTATAGTGTGTATATAAAAACACCTTTTTTTATACCAAAAAATGCATATTTCTGTTTTCCAATGAATAAGAGCAGAAAAACAAACAGTTTTCAAGCTATTTTTGCCTAGAAATCGAGCAGTAGTTAGATGGCTAATTTCTTTTACATATTCTAAATTTATGTAGTTATGCATTTTGTAATCATTTCACGTATCTGATAAGGGTCTGTACCGTATGCGAAATGGCTCCAAATCAAACCCGAACGGCTTCCAGCCACGCTATTTGTAAGACGAATGAAGAATCCTTGTGTGAGGAGCAATCTGAATAAGAGCAATCTGAATATGAATTAGTAGCTTTGAAATAATTTTGTTAAAATAATTTATAGTACTAACCGTTGCTCAGCCGCATTATAAAAATCATTGGTAAGAACCGATGGAATGAATTTTACATCTATCATACAAGAGCAAAAAATCAAAGCTACTATGAGTTGCAATGAAGAAAGAGATATATTATTCAAAAACTGAGTAAAAATCTAGATATTAAACATTTATCGAAATATGGAACACCAATATTCTTTGCAGTCAGTCTTTTCAATTATTTTTTATCACAAACATACTGCCTTACGAAGAAAACATGATTCGTTAATCTAGAACATTGATGTCTGGTTGATTTCAGCCTACATACCTATTTTTGAAAAAAAAATTCTCATCCTTCACTTCTCAAAAAAAGGTAATTACTGAACGACCATTTTTAGATCAAAACACACCGGTTCCTGTTCTTAAAATAGATAAAGTAGTTGCGAGTTTTAATATCTTGAATAATATTTCAAAACACTTCTAAGAGTAATCATATGAAAGAATTCACTTTTACGAAGAAATTTCATACCATGCAATAAAAAGAAAAAAAAATCTAGCTTTGAAAAGAAAAGTAGGACACTCTGTAAGATTAACATTATGTTCGGATATTCGAAGGGACATATCTACGGGAGTTTTATACATTGTCCTGAGCCATCTTGTAAGTGAAAGTTTCGTTGATCGAGCCAGGGCATACACATACACACTGTAATTATTCGTGTGTTGCACTGTGTAGGGTAAGATTAACCCCTGCTCTAGTCTAAAATGTAGTGGGAACAAAGCTATAATGTAAAGATGCCTTCTTTGATACGAAGTACTCTTGCTTAAAATATTTTTCGATCGATTTGTTGAAGCATGTGTTCGACCATTTTTAGGATTAAACTTTTCAGCGCTTTCTTGTCAGTTTAGTCCTATGGGGCTGCAAGATCTTCAAGGGGTTGGTACCCCCCTCCCCTGGTGGTTAGCTCAAGAAGAGAACAAGTTAAAAATTGATTAAGATTAACTGAGGAACTCAAAAACCCATCAGAATTTCAAAATAAAAAGGCAACTTGAGTTCTTTCTCTTCTATTTAATTTCTGAAAGATCCCCATGTTGCGGGGCTGATGCACGTTAAACATGTCGAAGGACTAACTTCTTCCGTTTGTGTGGTATGGTAGTGCTAGCTCAGGTGTCGCTCTTTTCACTTTACTGAGGCTTAAAATTACGAGGTCCGTAACTAATAGCCCTCGCATTGCTTCTAAGTGAGACGTAAATAAACAATAAACCAATCAATTGATTTAATTTTTATTTTGTCTGACTATTACTTTAGCTTAGATTTATTACGAAATTTCCACTTCATTTTGTAAATATCAATAAAGGTATAGAATTTCTGAGAAATTTTCTGATTAAGTAACAACGCGAGTATCTACCAACACACTAATTCAGAAGCTTAAAACATTAATTTAATATTAAAAACTGAACTTTTTCTAGCTGTATTCATAAGTGATAGTCAGTAATCCGCTTGAAATGAGGTTTGCTGAAAGTACTTTTCTCGCTTCAAAGAATTCCGTTTGAGAAATCTTGAAACCTCGCGCTCTAGATAATTAAACGAAGTTCAGACAAAAAGTTACCCTTTTTTAAATAGTTGAAGTGAAATTTGACTGGGGCTTAGGACTTTCTGTCAAACCATTTGGAACGTGTGAGCCCTGATTTGATAATGTCAATGAATGCCATTAAATATGAAAACGAAAAATGAGAAATTTAGGAGCAGATCGAGGTAGTATTATACGACGAAAAACTCATTTTGAAAGTATTTGACATTTTTAACGAATTTAAAATACTGATAGCAAATTAACCTGGCCTGGAGAACGGGAAAATTCGTGACCTCAGCGGAAACGATGCGTCAAAATGGCCCTTTACATTTTATAGACAATTTTAAATACTCATTGCAACTTTTTCCTGTTATTTATCTTGACAGATATAATTTAAAAGTTCAATAATACTTTAAATAAAGTCGAAGTAATAGAAATTAACATTCAATACATGAAATAGTCCAATTTAAGTTCAAACATTCGTCAAGTACAACTAATCACTATGGATGATTTTCCTCTAATTAATAGCTTCAAACTTCTAACTTTCCTCTATGTTCAATTTGATTTCGTTTACATATAAACTGCTGTTTGTAGAAAATGCAACACCATGAAGGAATCATCAGAATCAAATGAAATTCGCAGCAAATGTCAATTATAGGATATTATGCAAATTAATAAAGTTTCAGAGCCATCGCGCGTGCGCGGCGCGCGCAGCGCCCTCTGAATTGATGCTGAAAGCGTATAAATAAAGTGCTGTAGCGGGACGTTGAAAAAAGTCTATGATTATTTGTTAGTGGCAAACGTTTAGTGAGACCTGAGTATGCCTCCACGACGGAAGAATAAGAAATTCAAGCAACTTACGGAGTTTGAACGAGGGAGGATAATCGGCCTTCGAGAAGGAGGATTTTCCTATCGCGCAATAGCAGCTCGTATGCAGCGGAACAGTTCCACAGTGATGCGAGTTTGGAAGCAGTGGACCGACGAGCACCGAACAACTCGAAAAACAGGCACTGGACGACAGAAGGTGACGTCAGAGCGCGATGATCGACACCTGCTCCGCATGGCGGTGAATGATCGCACAGCTTCCTCCAGGCAGCTGGCAGCACGTTGGTCTACTGCTACAGGTGTACAATTGTCGGCTTCGTCAATTCGTCGTCGTCTGCTGCGCCGTGGATTGCGTGCAAGGGTGCCTTTATACAGGATTCCCCTCACGGCGAATCATCGACGGCTGCGTCGGCAGTGGGCTCTTGAGCACAGAGACAGGCGAGCTGATTGGCACCAAGTTGTCTTTTCAGATGAATCACGCTTCAATTTGTGGACCCATGATGGCCGTGTTCGTGTTAGACGTTATGCCGGTCAACGCTGCCTTCCTGAGTGTATTATTGAATGACATAGTGGTCGAACACCCGGAGTTATGGTCTGGGGTGCGATTTCGTATCATGGACGATCCAATTTGATACGAATTGAGGGTAATCTCAATAGCAACAGGTACGTCCGTGAAGTGCTACAGCCCGAAGTCGTTCCTTTCCTTCAAGGCATCCCTGGAGCTATCTTTCAGCAGGATAATGCACGCCCACATGTTGCGCGGACTGTTCGAGACTTCTGTTCAGCACAACGCATGCAACTTCTTCCTTGGCCTGCTTATTCACCGGATATGTCGCCTATTGAGCACGTGTGGGATATGGTTGGTCGGCGTCTCGCTCGTGATCCGCGTCCTGCAGTTTCCAAAGACGAACTTTGGTTGCGCATACAAGCGATATGGAATTCTCTTCCTCAAGCAGATATTCAACATCTGTTTGACTCCATGCCACGTCGTATAGCAGCACTTATTGCAGCGCATGGTGGCTGCACCAAATACTGATTTCGGACGTTTAATTTGTTTCTTTTGTTTTGAAAATTTCATCATTTATTTGTATCAGTACAAGTCGTTTCTGCATTAAATTTCATTTGATTCTGATGATTCTTTCATGGTGTTGCATTTTCTACAAACAGCAGTATATATATTTCATCTCATTTCATTAAATTTTTTTACCTAATCTAATTTGTGAAGATAATGTTTCATTTGGTTGAGTCAAGGCTTTATTTTATGCAATTCAATTTATAAGAATTCCCTGAGTTTAGTTAAGAAAAATCAGGGATAGACTACTGTTACATAATTAATTATCAATGAAAAGAATTATATACGTAACATTAGGCTATCCAATTTTTTTTTTATGTACTAACCTCAGGAACTTTTTTTAAAATCAAATAAAAAAAACTTAGATGTATTATGTAATTTGTATTAAACAACATATTTAAGAAATTTTTTAACTTAATTATGAAAATAATAATTATATAAGTAAAATATGTCATTAAATATGTTGTTTATGGCAAATCACATAATGAGATCTAATTTTTTTAATTTTAATAATGAAAATTGTTTTAGATTTTTGAAAGGGTACTACAAAAATGTAACATGGTCTTAGTCATCGCAATACTGACAAAATATTTCTGTACTGCTTGTAACGAATACAGCGAAACCATTTTTTGCTATAATGCTTTGACTTGTTTTCGTTGTAATCCGTGTACCCCCCCCTCTTTTCCGCCCCCCCCCCGAAGATGTTATAATGGCGTTTTAATTTCTGTCACAATTGTTGAAGAGAATTGCCGCTCTGTGTTAAACTTAAACCAATGCATACCGGTTGCTGGATAGGATTCAGCTTGAAAATAAATTGGTGGATGAATAAGGAGCTGAACTCGTTTGGATCGTAAAGATTTTCACAGATGTTGCTGGGACAAATTGACCTAATATTTCTACTGCTGTCTTTAAATAGAATAGTTAACTTAGTAGCAACACTTATGATATGAATATAAATTAATTTACATTTGTAAATTATATATTTATCTACGGTGGTAAGTTTAGGAATAATTCCTCCTTTTAGATATTTGATTAATTTCGCGATTATATAAAACAAATAACATTTCTACATTTGCATAAACTGCTTCTTAGTAACAGAATTTATATCTTAAATCACAGGTAAAGTTCGTATGTAATAAAAAAATGTTTAAAACATGCGTATAAAAAGTAAAATGAAAATAATTAAATTCCTTCAAGTTTAATAAAAAAAAAGGTTTTCCTAATTCGTATTACATTAAAAATAACTATATTTTTCTCATAACTTGGATTTGCAACATCGGTAAATCGCTTTGCTAGTAAATTGCAAGTTTTAGACTCGAATAGTTACTGATAATTCAACATAATTTTTTCCGATAAATGATTGAATTTGACGTTTGAAAACATTTATGTTTAAAATCGAATGATAAATTTCGTAAAAAGATAATTATATCATAATGCAATTGATCAATTAAGTAAAATTTGCGCAACTTAACCAAGAGGCAACGAAGCTCTAAATTGATCATTAATTACTTATATTCATTCCAGCGGATAATAGAAAAAATAGGCTTGTAATGACGAACTTAATTAAAGATAGTCTTTATATGAAAAGTATTGCTCTCTCTATCTCACTGATAGATCATTTTAATTACTTAATTAAAAACAAAGCACGCATCAGACAATTAAAAAACACTTAAGTACTTTTTATATCCAGTCATATTTTAATTAATTTGGGAGATTTAATTACCCTTGAAGCAATCATTTTTTATCTTCGATATTGATTATTAAACGAAGAAATAATTAAAGAATATATTCTAAAAAATGCCGATAGGAAAAGAGAGTACTTGAATATATACTTCATTTTCTTAGAATTTTGCTCGTTTTTATTTGAATTCTGAGCTAAAATGTAAAAAGTTTTCAAGAAAATAATTTTATATTATAATGTTAATACATAAAAGTTACAGTATAACTTATTTAATAAAATTGAAAGTAAAGGTAAAAAGTAGGATTTATTTGAATGAACATAAGTAATTTCAACAAATAGGTTAAACACCGGCTTAAAAAAAATTCTACTGAAAGGGCTATTTAACTTTGACGTAGCATATCCACAAGCGGTTAAAGCGTGGAATGCTCTTCTAGCCCGGATCATGGAAAGCTGTAATGATGATTGGAAAAGATTTAAACATGCTTTGATAAGTTTTCTGAGAGGCTGTAATACTATTGGTTAGTGCTATAGTAATGCTGTGCTACAATTGGCTCCTGGAAGCTGATTCAAAAAATTTTCAGTGGAGATTCATTGATGAGTGGTAGAATTTCTATTGGTCAGATGGGAGCGGCTTATGCGCCTGTCATGGTTATCCTTGATGTGATTTAATTGAGTTCAAGTTAGCAAGGAGATACATAGGTCAAGTGTTAGCTTCAGAAGAAATGAAATTTAAAAATAAAAGTATAGAATTTTAAAATTTAAACAAGAAATCAAGAAATAAATTAGAAGAAAAAGATTATTAGATGAACCTAAAGAGTCCCAGAGTATTTATCTTGTCCTTTTAATATTGTGATAGGTGGAAAATCTAGGTTTTTAATGCTGATATTGTCGATTTCATTAAGAGATTTAAAAAAAATTAATGGATGATTTCTAATGTGTTTTGTAAAGGTGGTAAATTTGAGAGCTCTAAGGATTTATTTATTTTGCATGAATCATCTGGCTTTTGCTGTCATTCTGATAGTAAAACCTTGAGTGTTTTCAAAAATTTGAATATTAGCGGAATAGTCTCCCAACAGATATACATAAGGTGAGATTAAGCGTCTAACTTGAGGTGTAAATGAGCACTCTTATATATACTTAGGTGTCTGAGACCACGGAATAGTTGTGTTATAAAAAGTTGATGGTGGAAAAACTCTTCTTTTCTTAATAAATAAAATTGCAGTGGTTTTATCCACATTAATTTTTGCTTTCCATGTATCAAAGGAGCTTTCAAGAGTTTTTAAGTGTTTATTAAGAGTAAATGTGTTTGCTTGAGATTTTCTCAATTTAGTCAAAATAGCGTATATATTAAGGGAGGTAGGAGAGAAGCCTGGAATGTCTCGATAAATAAATTAAATAACAAAGGCCCTATAAAGCTTCCATGAGCAATGTTAACTTTTTTATTTCGAGATGTGGAAAATGTATCACAAATTTTGACTTGAAAGATTCGTTAGTGCTGTAGGAATGGAGTTGTTAGTGCTGTGTTTATGTTTGAGTTCCTTAATTCAAAATCTGTCACAAGCTAAGAGGTAATTTCTGTTGATTGAAGGAGAAGGTGAATGGTAGAGAGCTTTCGGTAAAGCTAAACTGGTTAGGATTAATAATATTATTTACTCAGTAAAAGTGGGAATTATAGAAGGTGTTATTGATTCCTTTTAGTTTGCTTAGAGTAGGGAAGAGAGAAATTAATCTGTAGCTACGAGGGTTATTCAGAAAGTAAGGAACGTTTCAGTCTGACGTCGCAAGGCGCGCGCCGATCACGTATATTTTGGTGTCTGCGTGCTCGGCATCTCAGTTGGCGTCCAGCCATCATAACGGAACTTTTCCACGCTGCCCGTTTTTTTCGATATTCAAATTTAAAATGTGCGCTGCAATTGAAAATCCCGCCAGTTGTGAGGTGCAGACTGTGATACGGTTTTTGTAGGCAAAAAACCTAAAACCTATGGAAATTTATCGGCAAGTGTGTGAAGTGTACGGAAACAATGTAATGAATGAAAGTTCAATCCAGAAATGGTGCATTCAATTTAAAAATGGCCGAACTGACGTTCACGATGAAGAGAAGAGTGGACGCCTTAGCATTGTGACTGACGAACTGATCGTTAAAGTTGATGAAAAGTTTCTTGAAAACCGCCGTTTCACAATAACGGAACTTTCGCTTAGTTTTCCACAAGTTTCACGGACTTTGTTGTTTGAAATTGTCACACAAAAGCTAGGCTGCCGGAAATTTTGTGCAAGATGGGTACCGAAATTGTTTACAGACCACCATAAAGGTCAGCGAATGGGGGCAGCTTTGACATTTCTGGAGGCCTACGACTGACATGGTGATTCATTACTGTCTAGCAACATAGCACTTTGACGACGACAAGGAACTGCGGGTGCGCGTCACTGAATTGCTGAGATAGCAGGCGGCAGAATTCTATGACGAAGGAATTTCAAAGCTTGTCCATCGCTATGATAAGTGCCTCAATTTGTTTGGTGACTATGTAGAAAAGTAGAATTTTAGTCACTCTTTCTGATGTATATAATATTTTTTTTTCTTGTGCTTAATTTCTTTTTAATTCCAAAACGTTCCTTACTTTTTGAATAGTCCTCGTATAAGTGAATGTTTGAGTGTTCCAGGGTTTAGAATTGGAAAAATAATGCGATTTTCCATAAAGAAGGGAAATATTTAGGAGTTAGAATTTTGTTAATGAGAAAAGTAAGAATGGAAATAATTGTGAGTGGTAGCTTTTTAAGTATTTTATTTGTAATCTTGGCTATTATTTTGAAATCTCTATACACCATCTAATAATGCTCTTGATATTTGATTTGTCCAAACACCATAGCTATATCACTATAATTTTCGTCCACGTGCACCGAGTGTTACATAGGAAAAGATGCAAATGTATTTCCAATATGCAATAAGACTGCTTTGAGATTAGTTTTGGATTAATAAATGAATGGATGATACTCAGATAAATCACATTTTACTTCAAAAAACTTCACGAGTCCTTGAACATCCCTGAACTAGATTTAACTTCACGAGTCCTTGAACA
>BMAW01035783.1:0-54212 GCA_019974015.1 Nephila pilipes | reverse complement strand
CTCTATTAGGAATAATAACAAAATAATCCTATTATGTAAATAAACAAATTCTGTTAGGAAGAATAAAAAATTTACATCAGACAGAATAATAAAACTCTATTAGGAAGAATAACAAAATTTTATTAAGAGATTAATAAAATTGAGTTAAAAATCAACTTTCCTGACTCTTACCTGTGTTAACACGATTAATTTATAATGGATTTCAAACGGGCCAGTAGCGAAGCCAGGACGTCATAATGATGCCCAGCGTCTATGACATTGGGTACCATAGTGAGCATTTAACAAGCGAAAGTCCTGCGAGCGATGTAAAATATAACGTGGGTTCTTCAACCCTGTTAAAACTTTTTTAATGAATACCTTTTATATACATAAAACCTTTAATCTATTAAATTTCTTAAATATCACCTTTCGAAAACATACCCTTTTTTGCTATTAACAGAAATTACAATTCTACATTTTCAAATATATCCATGCAACACTCTTTGAGAATAAATTGCTCAATAACAACTTAAAAAAGAATGTATTACTTAAAAATTAAAATCAAGACAGATATATCCAGAAATTATATGATAGATCACTATTTTATTCTGGCTGAAAAATAAGAATGCTTCACATTATAAAGTGTGTGTAACATTCGAGCTTATGAATTTATTGAATATCAAACACCTTCCAGTGGAGATAGGTATGTAGTGAATGAGAAAAATATTTTAGCTAAAGAAAATAATCTTAATTGGATACATAAAATTTATCAAAACAAGAAACTTTTAAAAATATTTCACCATTTCCTCCTAAATTTTTTTCCTTATGTTTGCAATCGATTTTAAATGTAAAAATTAAGTTCTTCCTGTAATTACAAAAAAGGTTCTAGGAAATAAAAAAGATTGTATTCATCAACAGAAAGAAATTCAATGAGCTTATAATAGACTCTATTCTAATTTGTCATCCAATAATTAATTACGATGGAAATCCTTCCAAATCAAAAGCTGTAAAAAGTACTTTCTCCTCGAATAAATAAGAGATTCTGAGAATCATTAGCTTATCAATTTGAATAGCTTTCGAGTCTTTCTTATAAGTCTGAGATTATTCTGAAAGGAAAAATGAGAAAATGACATACATATTAATCCACAAGGCTGGAGTATAACAATTATTTCTAATGAAAGAAAGAAATCAATAAGATCATTCTTTTTTGAATTATGTAAGCTTTCGACCGTAAAATCCCCATAAATTAACAGACAAGTGTATTAGTTCCTTGTAAAGAGATGAGGGAGAAAAGTTTCGTAATAATTTTAGAAGTTTTGGTGGGAGATAATAAAAGATTTTGAACAAAAATAGCCGAAGAAATAGCTGAACTTATAAATATTTCTATCTTCAGTGATCAGATTCTTAATATATAGCAAAAATTATTTTTTTAATAAGTCACATTGAATATTTTAAATTACATATAAGTATATTGAAGAAATCAGCGGGTGGATTGTATGGTTATTGCAATTATTGCTAATTCACCAGTTTTTACTCTGGGTTTCGTTTAGAGTATACGCGTGAAATTGTTTGGGCTATGATTAAAATAGGAAATGAATTGGGCTTTGAATTTTAAGGTTGAATTAAATCTGCTAAGAAAATAATAAACTATTGAATGTCAGTTTCAAATATGTAAGGCAGATAAACAAAGATTAAATGGGAAATAGACTTTAGGTTAAGTTAAAGTTAAGTTATAATTTTTTTTAATTATCCTTACCACACACACACACACACACACATATATATATATATACATCTCTGTGGGAATGTATTGCTAAACCGATTCATTTGATTCTCAATATTCAAGACCCTATAACCCGGAAGCTAAATATATCCTATATGAAATGCTTTATGCACTTTTTGATATAGTTCCTATACCTATCCCCGCAGTTTTGACAACATGTGACCAATTGAGTAAACCCGTCGATTAATTTAAGTTATATTAACGTCGCACTAGAAGCAACACGAGGCTATTGGCGACGGACCTCGTAATTTTGAACAACGGTCAAGTGACGAGGACGACACCTGAGCCGGCATCCCCCTCTCCTAACATCCACACCACGCCAACGGGAGGACTTTGGGCTCCAAACAGATTTAACGTGCATCAGCCCCAGCTACGCGGCGGGTCTTTGGCGGCCAAGGATCGAACCCGCGACTGAAAGGAAACTGACGGCCGCTAGTCCACGACCTTGACCACTAGGCTACCGCGGCCCGCAAACCCGTCGAATAAAATGGTTTTAATAGCAGATTTCACCTTGTCCTCAGAATAAAAGTGAAGTTTCTTAAGTTGTTCTTTAAGGCAAGAGATACAAATCACAACTTGTATGATCTTATGCAATGACACTTCCCTGCTCCAAATTCATGTCCATGTGGGTCACTATTTTCTTTAATATGTAAGACGCAAAAAGTATTTAAAACACTGATAAAGCATGCAGTTTTTGTACTCTACAAGAAAAAGGTTGATGTCTGAATGACAATTTCCTAAACATTGAGGTCGTAAGAAAGCCATGAAAACTGAAGTGAATAAAAAACACAGAACACCACAAAAATAGAGCGGAAAATATAACTGGTCCTTAAAGGTGATGATCACGAGGCGTTTTGGGCTAAGTAACCATAAAATTGATATTCCACTTGCGCAGTGAGTTTGTAATGGACGCTTTATTGCTGAACGCGTTTATCTTAAAAACTTGCTATGCTCATTGCTTACAAACCAGGACAATTTTACGTATTATACTCTTTTCATGCTGAATTTTCCTCCTTTCGCAGCACCATTCTAATCTTCAGTGCGGCTAGGTAACGATGAAACTGATATTCCGCCCAGGCAGAGTGAATTAGTAGCATACGATTGACTACCTATCATGTTTATCATAAAATAAAAATCGTCCAAGTGTTAAGTTGACTGTTTAGAACCAGTAATCGCGTTTATAGTAGGGTTATCAGAAAATTTGTTCCCAGAAGAAAGGTTATTATTGTGGCGATTTATTGCCAACCAAAAATTATCTACTCCAAGAAGTATGCTTAAATATGATTCACTTGAACTTTATTTCCCATGCCCCGAGTTAAGGCATTGCAGAGCAGTGGAGCACCTACAAACTGGACAGTCTCAAGCTCAAATCGCAAAGGAGTTGCTACTCCTCCCCCCTCAGAGCGGTGTCCTGATTTTAGCAGCAATTCATTAAGACCCCAGTCCTGTCAATAAAAGCTGGGCAAGGTGTACTACTTGGCTTTATTTACGAGCAGCTACAGGACATCCACTGCCAGACATTTGTCTACACTGCTCTTTGCAACCTCTTGGAGGAATGTATCAAATTAAGCCATTTATAAGAGATTCGCTGTTGTTTTTCTGTATGTCATTACATCTGTATTTTGTTTACTTCTCACCAAGTAGAATGTTTAACATCGTTCTCTTTTAAGTAAGATTAATCCTATTAAATTAGGCATTTCTACATTACAGCATTATTCTTGATATCATTTTGGATAGTATATGAACGAATTGCAGAATGCGTGGGGCACAACATGGAACACCAATGTGAGTGCGCTCATATTCTGGCTCCATCAACAAAGCTTATATAATACTTATAAATTTGTATAGATCATGACAATACTAAGGCTCCCATCGACATGTTACCATCATTTTGGGTGCGTAATGTTAATCCTATATAATTTTCTTACTTTTGTTTTTCAAAGTTAGATTGTTACTCTCAATAAAATGGATACTAAATAGAAAAAAAGGGTTTAAAAAGTGTGTAAAATGGTTGGTTTCAAGAATGAGATGCGTTTTCTTTTCTTTTTTTCTTTCTGAAAACACCAATGAGTACATTTTTTTCGAGAGAAGGAATGCCATGCTAAATGCGGTTACGACCCACTCGCTAGAACTATTGGAGACATATCTCTCAATTCTGAACCACAGTTAAATAACGAATACGGTGCCTAAGTTGGTATTTTTTTTCCAGTTCTTTCACAGAAATTGCTATCCTCACGACACAACGATAAAACGACCAGTTCTATTTAAACAGCAGTTTCTATTTTTAGTCGTACTGCCTGGGATTATAATTAAGTGGTCCATCTCCAATAGCCCTCGAGTTGCTTAAGAGCAATATTAATTCAAATTCCCTCATCCCCTTCAAATAAGTCGTTAGATGAATTTTTCAGGAATAACGGATGACCACACTCTCATCCTCAGTGCAATTGTGATTAATGTTGAATTCTGAGAGCCGAAAGATTTTAAATGATCGCACAATTTGTCTGATAAAATTTATAATTTCATTGTTTCATCCTAAGATGGCATAAACTGGGATTTCAAGGTAATGTATTTATCATTTTCCCCCGTCAGCTATGTAGATAAATTCATTTAGACCTCTCTAACGTAATCTAGCTTAATCTGCTGCGTTTGGATTTGTTATTGATTGATTGATTGAATGATTATTAACATCACGCTTCGAAGCAACACAAGGGCAATTAGCGATGGACCTCGTACTTTTGAGCCATGATCAAATAACGAGGACTACTGATACGGCTTTAAGTTACAACATTGTATTCAACTAAGTTCTAATGAGAATAAAAGAAGACTAACATAAGGAATGTAAAAACTAATTATTATTTCTTTATTTAAAATCATAATTAGAGTTAGATACTAGTAAATATTTAACGTCTAGGAGAGCGAAGGGAGATGAATGGGCTCATTCCGAAAGATTCAGATCTTCAGCAAATTTTTTTTTTTGCAAACGTAGGGGTTAAGATAGCAGGTAAAAGTGATGAGCAGCACCATTCAAAACGCCTTTACAGTGACCTCAAGGGAAGCACTAACTGTGGCCAAAACTCTATTGACGGAATGGATGAAGACGGCAAATATCACCGATTGTAATTATTGTTTTAACTCTGCAGCGGCTTTGAAATCCCAAGAGATTATATAAGACGATCACTGAACCCAGAACGGGGCTCACAAACTTATCTGCCAAGAAAACAGAGTTCTAATTTTTATTAAAGAAACAAAGACCCTTCTAATTGCACCATCTCATCACTACAACTGAGCAGGCACCTCTTTCTCTTAACATCCACACCATATCAACGCGAAAACTTTGTTATCAGAGGGATTTAGTGTGCAGTAGCATTTCCACACAGAATATTTTTTGTAGTATTTAGACTCAAACCTATGGTTCGAAAGAAACAAAACCAGTCTAAGCTCTCGACCATCCCCAGATGTCTACCACGGCCATAGTTTTGTATTAGGACGTATATATATATATATAATTTATCAACGAATAATATTTCATTAAGAAGTACAATTTTGTATCGAAATATAACAACTCATCATTTTTACATCGCATTCAACACAGAAATTTTATAAAATGTTTCAAAATGGCTCAAAACTAGTCACATTGAAAACTAATTAGCATTATTTTCTTCAAAATCATCATTTATTGTTCATTTTGAAGAAAAGATCCTATTATTTTAGATTTTAGAAATGATTAAAACGACTTTTCAGTTCAGTTTGAATTAATAACCGAATATTGTACTAGATAAAAGTAATTCTATGTTATTTTTTCCCTGTTAAATAGGACATTATTGTATTCCATTGCTTTTAATATTAATATAAAATTGATTTAATTATGTCTAAGATTTTATTTTCAATCTTTCTCACTCTTTTAAGATGAAATTAAAATTTTCTTTCGTAGTTTTTAAGATATATAAACTTTACATTGTGTGTATCATGCAGAGTGTTTTTATACAAATAGACCTACAGCTTTTGACTAATTTTATGTCCTCGAGAAATTTAATGATTACGAGAAGAATTGTATACCAGACATTCATATTTTTCGCCTACCAGATAGAAAATATCAAAATTTAATTACATTCTTCGCTTTAACTTCTTGTACAGTTAATTTTAATGTTCATCTAGAATTTTGTATGTTTTTATATAACTGCTTATGTGTTCAAATTTCATATATAAAGAGAGTAAGATTTCAACGTACGCTAAAAGTTCAAACCTTCTCAACTTAAATGTATATTTTAGCTGTTATTACTGTAAAACTTGACATATGCATAGCTTTTAAATTAAGTCAAAGTTTTTGAATAATATAAGGAATTTCCGATAAGTAAATAAGGATTTCTTTTCATAGAAATGAAATCCTTATTTACTTATCGGAAATGAGTGTGTTAGATTCGGAAGCCAACCAAGACAGCCCCGTGTGCTCACTGAATAAATGATGTAATATTTTGTTTGAGCTCCTACCATTAAGGGGAAAATGGCGTCCAAATCACCATTTGTATGCTTGCAACTGGACACATTAGGAGTCTTACTTTTGACAAGGGAAAGAAACCTTTCTGACCGCCATCATTTGTAATTCTGTCCCTGACTTTTCATCTTTGATATTGTACGGAGCTTGACAGAGAAAGATAATCTTGTTCATGATTTGTGGAAGATTTTTGGTATCGTGGATTTGGCTTACTCTTCCACTAGACCATGTAGGGAATCAGTCACAACACAATGTGATATACAGCTATTAAAAGTAATTTCTCAAGTGGCAGAGTTTATTTAATTAACTCACGTAGACGTTGCCATTAATTTAAAAAAGAAATGCATAGCAATTCAGAAATTTAGTTTTATTTTTATTCATACAAAAATTACAAATTAGAATCGAGCTTTTTAAGGCGTAATTGTTTTTTGGGAACAGTGTTTTAAATTTATGTTGCTGCAATATTAATAAGTTGAAATTTATGAGGAATGCTTAAGATTTAAATGGAATTTACATTACACTATTCATTCAATCGCTAATAGTATGTATTTCAATACATTCTTACCATTTTACTTTTCATCCTAAACAATAAACTATTACTACTTTGAAAAAAATGTCATTTATAAAAAAAATGTCAATCAATAAATTAAACTTGTACACCTCAAACGAATTTAAAAATTAAAATTCTTTTTCCGGTAGCATTCGAAATCGGCTTGAATAACGATTGTCAAAAATAATTATATACAGTTTCAAAAGGTAATTTTCAATGCTGTTAATTTCTATAAAACTAAACGTAAAGAGAGAGAGAACTATCTTATAGTGTAAAGTTGTGTAGGAAAAAGAATAAAATTACATATATTTAATTATGATAAACGCATTAAAACATTACGAAAGATTATATCTAACCATAACAGCCTAAATTTGGTTTGAAATCCTGAACATTTTATGATCATATTCTTGTGTTCTACGTAACAACCAATAGACGTATTTATGGCCTAATAATAATACAATTGTAACAATACTTCTAGAGAAAGGAACGCAGAAAGAATTTACTTCAGACCACACCGATTATCGTTCTTCTCTGTTTTTTTCTCATGCTTACTGCCCATTACATCTATCTTTGTTATTGCTCCGAAGAAGACTAAGAAATGTCTGGTGAAATCGATAAATCAAAGTTGTAGGGAAGATGAAAAAAAGTTTTCTGGTCTTGAGAAAGGTGCTATGTTAATTTATCAACATCTTTTATAGGGGACACTTTCTTTTTCTTTTTGATGGAATGCTCATGAATAAAGTCTCTTGTTTGGGGCAAGTTGAGGGGCGTTTTTCTTTATTTTCCAAAAACATCGCGCTATGTCCAATAAATACTTACCTGAAAAGAGCAACACCCCCAGTTTGATGTAATATTGGATAAAAAATACTAAAAGTCTTTTATCTTTAAAAAGATCATAATTCATCCTTTAATATGTTATGTTTGATATTATTGTTTTATACTATTGATTAGACGTTTTCCCATATATTCTTTTGTGTTTACGGACTAGAAAATAGACTATAATTGAAGTCTCTCTCTCATGTAAAATTTATAAGCTGTTAAAATATATTTATTACAAGAAACACAGAAGTATTGGTTAGCATTTAATTGAACCCAAACAACTTTTTTGACTATTGTTGAAGATTCGAAAGAAAACTTTAATAGACAAGTATATTTATATGCTGTTTATTTCATTATACTTTCATCATTCTATACTATATTGAGTTCTTGTTTTAGTATACATGATGTTGTCAATTTCTCTAAAAATGCATAATAGGACAGTATTTAACCAGAATCGATCTGAAAACTCAGGATTTGATCGAAATCATAAACATTTTGTTATCTTTGTGTTCTGCGTATCAACTACTCGAGAAATTTATAGCATAATAATATTGTGATTACAATATTTCTTTTGCAGAAAGAAATGCGGAGAGAATTCACATTACACTATGTCTTTTACTCATATTTTTCCTTTCTGTTATCCACAGTAGCCTAGTGCTCATGGTCGGCGACGGTTTTTGTCGAGTCAAGCCTTGATGTCATTACTGACCCGCCATAGAGCTAGGGTTGATGCACGCTAAATCTGTCGAGGCTCAAAGTCCTTCCGTTTTCGTGATGTAAAAGTTAGGAGAGGAAGCTTCCAGTTCAGAGGTGTCATCCCAGTCACTTGACCGAGGTTCAAAATTACGAGGTCCGTCGCCAATAGCTCTCATGTTGCTTCTAGTGCGACGTTAACGTAATCAATCAAATCTCTCTTTTCTTTCTCTTGCACATTGGCGATTATACCTAACTGTAACCAATTTCTTGTACGATCGTTGAATCAAGAATCATACAATCCTAAATTTTCTAGTTTTTACAATTTCTGGTCCAAAGAAGGATGCTGTGTTAATTTATCAACAACTTGTACATTTTTAAAGGAAGACATTTATCTTTTCTTTTTTATGAGATCCTCATGGGTAAAGTCTTTCCTTTAGAGCAGTGTTGTGTAACTTTTTACTTTATCCTCCAAAATCTAAACGCTGTGGACATTAAAGCTTCCCTGAAAAAAACACCAATAGGCCGTGATATTGGTTAAAAAAGAACAAGAAACCTCTGGGTTCGAAAAGATTACCATTCATCACGGTCTTTGGTTTTTTTTAGCAATGGAGTTTGATTCGAATGGTTTTTCGTTTTCCGATATATTATTTCCTTTTTACTGACTGGAAAAAAGACTAGAATATAAATTTGGCTCACATGTAAGATTTATAACCTACAGAATTGTTTTTGTTTTATTCTGGGAACAGAAAACTAGTGAAAAATATTACATTCAGCCTAAACGGTTTTTTGGACTATTGTTGAAGATTGCTTAGGAAATATTGAAACACTTTTGTGTTTTAATGTTTCTATTTTAAGTTAAATTTAAAATGTATTCATGAAATAGTATGTTGAAATTTTGCTTGATATCAAATGTTTCACTTGTTATGTAGAATTAAATAGGCATAACAGTGAAGCGTTTTTAAATTTATAAGTATGCAAATTTGAAGGGAAATTGCATTGCAGTAACAAGGTAACGAAATTGGATAAAATCGAAAAGAAAAAGGAGGAAATTAGGGTTCATTACTTCTTCTTGAAAAAGAAATTAAATCATGGGAAATTGGTGGTATTGGGATTGTGATTGAATTGTTGATTCGCCATTGTCCTGAATATTTCTGTGTGATTGAATCTATGCATTATATCAGGGGTGTCCAAATTATGGCCTCGAAGCCCTCTCATCCGGTACGGGGAGACCTTTTTATCTACTGGAAAAAATTACGGAAACTTACGCGTATCCCAACCAAGAATAGTCGTGGCTTACATGCACGTTACGTTTTTACCGAAGTTAAATAGAGTATCCAACCTGTTCACTACTTTGCATATAAAAACCTTATTCGCTACTTACTTTTTCCAAGTAATCGATAAGATGATATAACCCCATCTGATGGCAGAGTTTTTAAATGTTTTGCTGCTTGTTCAAGACTTGATTATTTTGATCACAATTTGCCATTTACGGTTGACTGCTACGATGAAGAGGAGTTGGTGTCAGTTAGCGTCTTATTGAGAAAAATGATGCACTCTATTTTATTTAGTGACAATTTTCTTCTCGTAATTACTTACCATTGTGCATAAAGCATTGAAAATGTCTTTAGTTTAATAAGATTTTTCCGAATATTCTGAACAGAAAACATTAAAAGTAGTAATCTCTTTATCAAAAGTGAATATATTTTTAGACGATATTCAGGTAAGTTCCTTTATTAAGAAATTATAAGAATTTATAAAAAAAAATGTTTTGAGTTATTTGTAGCTATAATTGCGACAAAATTACTTCAGTTTCATTATTTATTCGTGTTGAAGTCACTTTATTTTAGTGTCCAACGAAATCCTAGAATAGGAAAAGATAAATTGACGATGAGTGTCAGCACTTTCAAGAAGAATGGAATTTGAAGTACTTCTTCCTCAAATCCGATGAGAAAGCACTGTATGTGATTTTTTAGCAAAATCGTGGTTGTGATGAAAGAATACAACCTGCGCCGTCATCATCGAAGCAAACATCGGGAGAAATATGCACAGTTGGAGGGTAAAATCTATGCCAAAAAATTTTCTAAATTACAAAATCAACTCATACCCCAGAGGACATAGGGATTACAGCACACGGGAGCTTATAATTCATTCTTCTTTAAGACTGAAAAATGTTATGTTCATTTTTAAAGGAAACATAACTCTAAAAGTAATAGTGGTTCATTCTTTCTAAGTGTTTACTCAGATAATATAGGAAAAACAATTCAAATGAACAAAAATATTTTTTTAATACACATTTCTTCACAAAATATGCAAACAGTTTTATACTGAATTCGTAAATAAATTATAGGGAAATTTCTAACAAGAATTAGCAATAATTTTGCTGTGACCATGTATCATTTGAAAATGTTTAGAGTAGTTTAATATGAAGAAGATCTGGTAAAATAATCAATAGTAATCTCTAACCCAGTATTTCCGATCAATTTATTTTATTATGAAGACAAGTAGTTTTTTAATCAAAATAACTTAAAAAATGAAACCTATTGAAACTAAAGGAATATATGGATAAATGGACAATGTAAACTGTACAAACCACCAAATGACGCTTTCTTGTGTAGAAAGAGTTTCATATTTTTTTTGTATCAGAGAGAGAGAAAGAAAAGTGAAACAACGAGTAGGACGGAAGGCCGTAGCCAATAAATATTGTTTGTGAAAAGAAGTGATTTTTGCATTTTATATGCCTCTTCATAGACTTTTAAAGAATTCAATAAAAGTTATAAAATAATTGGAACATTAAATTAAACATTAATTAACTTACTGTACCCTTCAATGGAAATAAATAATTTTAATTATTTGTCAGTGAACAAAGAAATACGAGGGTTGTCTAATAAGTAAGAGTATTTAGTTTTTTAAAAACTGAAAAGGTAAATATTTTTGCAAAATTTATAAATTCATGTACGAACATTAAACACCATTTTTCGACATAGTCACCTTCTTTCACAATGAAATTGGTAAACCGACAAACAAGCTTTCTTATACTTTCGACAAAAACTTTTCCGGTCTCTTTTTGGTACCATCGTTGCCCTCCTTTTGGACCTTACTGACAGTCTAAATTTCTTCCCCATCTGATCAGATTCCCTATTAATGAAATTTCCATTTGCTCATTTTTAATTCTGATCGTATAATGTTCAAAATGTCTGAAATGATTAAACTTGTTACAAATTTTTTTGTTAAATTTGAAAAGAAAAACTTAATTTCTGCATGTTAAGGTAAAATGCAGTGCATGTGGTGATAAACTTTATAACCGCACGAAATGATATTGGCAATGAAGTATTTTTCACCGATAAAAATGTTCCGCAAAAGAGTTTTATCATTATTTTTAACGAAGATATTTTTATTTCAGTCAAATGATTGTTCTCATGTTTTAAAGAAATAAAAGTGTTTTTTTTTCGAGATAAAATAAAATTCTCCATATAATTAATTTTCAACAATATTAAACACTAATCACACACAACTTCAATACTATATTTAGACCTTTTACGTTTACTAAGGAGTATTTATGGCAATGTGAATGATAATGGACCACGACCTATGTGATGAAACTTAAAGCATTCGAAATGTATGTATAAGCCATTTCAAGCTCTTTTAAATTGCAAAAAACGTCTTTAAAAGTAAAAACACGTTTTTGAAGTACTTTTTAAATTTGGCTACAATTGCTAAGTTTCATTTATATTTTGTTACAATTGCCAAGCTATAACTGAAAACTTCTTCAAAACTTAAACTACGATAAAATAAAGTTCTGTGCTCTTCCAATTTGAGTGTGTTATTTTGTTTTGTATAATAGAAAATTCTTCGATTATTCGAAAGCTTTTTCTGTGAAAGAATACGGAATAGATACACTTCCTACGAATAATTAAGAATTCTTTGGAAAGTAATCTATCATTCTAAATGAGTATCGAGTCTTTCTAATAAGCCAAAGACACTTCTAAAAGAAAAATTGAGAAAATGAGATGCATGCACCATTCAGCACGGCTCGAGTACAGACACTGTTTTTACTGAAAAAGAATGAAATCAATAAGAATTCTTCTTAAGATCTAAGAAAACTCGACTAACGATCGCAACATTCGAATAAATTAAAGGGTAACTATGGAAATTTGTCGGGGAGAGATGAGAAAGAAAAGGAAAAAGTTTTTCAATAAATTAAGAAATAACAATAGAATGTGATCAAATCTTGCGAAAAAAACCGGCAAAACAATAAGGCTTGTAATTGAAATAGAGAATGATCTCTTACACGCAAGTTTCTCGAAAGTTTAAATAAACTATGTCACAGTATTTTTCAGGTGTTAAATTGCTGAAAAAATATATTTAAAAGTGTAAATAATGAATATTCAGGAAGGTGAAATAAGCAAGAAAGTATAGTAAAATTTAAATTATTGCCATGAAGAAGTTCACGGTACCTAAGAAATAACCGTGATGTCTAGATAAAACTTATTCCGCATTAAAAATGAGGTTTATGTTAAGGTTTATGAGGTTTATGTATATGAGGTTTATTGTAAATTACGACTATTAATGTTGGTTTCAGAAAGTCATAGATTGAAGTAATCCGCAGCATGGAGATGATAGAATTCAATCTGCTGCGATCTAGAACGGAGTTCTTCAAAAGGTCTAGAAAAAATAATAGAAATGTATAATTCTAGAAATGAACTATAGAAAAGTGCTGAAAATAATAAATTCAACTTTAAGCTCGATTATTTTAGCAATACGATACTCTGGAATAATAGTTAGAGATTTACGATGTGATGCTGGTTACTTCAATCTACGGCTTCTTGTAACCAAAATAATCAACATCAGCAGCTGTTAATTACAACATTATGTCCATAAGGATAAATTAAGATGTAGATATCGTGATACTATTTTAAAACTTTTGATTTAAATTGTTGCATTATTATTATTTTTTTCTAAAATTATTGAAGAATGCTTGAAGAAATGCTGTATTTTATCAGAATTTTTCTTGCTCTTCTATTTTAATCATGCTCTAAAATATAAAGTTTTTAACATAATACACTTCTTTTATTTTGATAAGTAATACTTTACGAAATGAAAGAAATTAATAATGTGATGACATAGAAAAAAATGCAATGAGATAGAATGATGGGATGCATACATGCAATATGCTTTGAAAAATACTGTAAAAATCATAGGACTCCAAACCCAAGCAAATAATTTTTGATTGTTTTCCAGTGATTACAGAAATACCGAAAATTGCTTTACTTAATCGATTAGAATTATTCATTCTATATTTAGCAAAGAAAAAATACAATTGTAAAAACAATCCAGTTAAGTAATTAGGTTTGAACGTATGCCAAAAATTATAAATCATCGAATAACAGCACTGTTTGCTTGTGTAATATTCGTATTTAACACATAACAAGGTTTTGTACCGCTTGATTGTTTTTGACATAGTGCTAAGCATATTTTCCTAAGGTGGATAAATTAATGTATCTTATATATGATAACGTAAATAGTTTTTTTTAATGTAAATGCACAATTACGCTATATGTATTTCTATACATAAATTGTTAAAAGGAGCTCAAAAAGTTGTAACTCTAACGTAATTAGAATTATTTTAAGCTAATTCTTAAAATTATTTTTAATTCATGATTCTTTATAATATACTCAATAAAGTAATTAATACGTAAGGATATGTTAAAGTTTTAATTAATACTGAAAAAAAAATTCTCTCTCTCTCTAGTTATGCGGATAAAATTTATTCCGCACGTTAATTGATTCCAATGTGCATAATGTTGTAAACTGTAGCTGTTAATATTGATTTATTTGGTTTCAGGAAGCCTTAGATGGAAATCATACTCTGAGAGAAATGTATAACTCCGGATAGTGACCGTGTAGAGAAATCTCAAGAATAATAAATAAAATTGTTTATATTTGCAGTATTTTTACCAATAATTAAATCTTAACGATATTTTACACAAAACCATTTTGCACATACGATTCAATAAATGTGTAGAATAAATTTTATTCAAATATATCGGTTACTTCTTAGTAATAATTGAAACCTTACGATACTCTCTCGTATAACACTTGATGAGTTTTTTCTTAGCCAAGTAAATAATTTTTGGAAGTTTTTTTTATATATTAACTTAAAGTAATTTATTTGTAAATTTCTTAAAAGTTATTTTTCGAAAGCCTACAGTCTTATTTTGTTATTTTAAGCAGATAGATAATATCACTAAATGTTTTGAAATATAAGTATGCAAATATTATAGAAACTATCGAAAGAACACAGACTCAAAAGAAAATGTCACTCCAAAACTTATAAAAATCAAGATTAAGCCATATATTATTTCATCACTGTTTTATTCCTGCTGAATTCATAATGCATGATTAAAATAACTCCAAATAATAAAAATACCCAGAATTCAATTTTAAATGTTTAATTACTTTTATTCGGGGAAAATCTTTTTATCAATGGTATAAATATTCTTAAGAGCATTTTCTAATGAATGTATAATCATAAGATGTTTTCTTAAAAGTAAGAGAAAATGCTAAAACATGTTTCCTACAAATATCTCCTTTTAAATTATTTTTTCCTAAGTTTTGTAACAAATTCTAGATACAAAACATTAAAGCTTTCAAGTAATTAGATAAGAATATTTTAATTAATAGAAAGGAATTAATTCATCAACAAAAAGAGAACTTTCAATTAACCCGATAACTCTATTCAATCTCGGTTCTCTTCCAGTTGTTTATTTATAATAAAACCTTTTCAACTCAGGAGCTAAAAAGCACTCTTTCTCGAATGAACGAGAAAAAAAAATTCTTTGGAACATTGCTTATAATTTTGAATGAATTTCCGAGTCTTTCTAATAAGTCAGACATTCTTCTAAAAGAAAAGGACAGAAAATGAAATGCATACCGATTCGACAGCCATACTGGAGTGTAACAATTGTTGCTAATGAAAGAGAGAATTCAATAAAAGGATTCTTCTTAATAATTATGTAGGCTCGGAACTAACTTTCGGCCTCAAAATTCCCATACATTCAAAGATAATTGTATAAATTCCTAAGTAAAAGAATGAGAATGAAAAGTTTCTAAAAAGTTTGGAAGAAATAAAGTGAGATAATATAAGGTACCTAAAAAAACAGACTTGCTTTTGATATGCATGCTGACACATAAATTTTTATGATATTTTCAAACTTTTATTAATTAATATTAGTTGAATTTGTCATATTATAGAAATGGTACTACATTTCTTAGTAAAATAATATTCTATGAGTTTGGGCTAATCGCGATTTTCTCTTTACTAAACTCGGAATCTTTTCTTGAAATGGATTGCATGAAATTACAATTTCTTCCGAACAAAAATGAAACACGATTATGTTAATTATACGCAGGTCGAGATTAAGTAAAGTGATTCATATATAATGATATATAAGTAAGGAGAAATTGAGAAGGGATATAGTGGATAAAACGAAGGTTACTAACTGGAGCAAATGATAACTGTAGACAAAGGAATTGTGGCGATCATAAAGGATGGGTCGTAATATTTAACAAGGGCTGTCAGGTGATTAGAACAGAGGCTTCGGTAAGGTAACTTAATTTCACTTACAATTAGAACTGTTAGCTGGAAAGAAAACCGGAATGAGACTCTTAGATAATAAGCATTAATAATAAATAATTTCACTTGTTTAATCTTGAGTTTTCTTAGGTTGTTTTTCTGCCTCTAAAAGTTTAATATTTTAAACTGAATTATGGCGCAAGAGCCAAATAACAACGGGCAACCACTACAACTTTTTTTTAAAAAAAATTATGTTTCGTAAACGTTTGTTCTTTTGTGAAAATAACCTTCCATTTTTTTTATATATATGACTTAAAATTTAAAAAAAAATTCGAAAGAAACTCTAAATGACATTTGTTGTCAAACGAATAAATGCAAGAAAAAAATTTAAGCAAAAAAGTGGTAATATGTATTTTTATGCGTTATACTAATAAAGTTTTTGTAAGAAATAATGTATTTATAGGAAAATATTTATTGTTACATTAACGTCGCATTTAGGAGAAGAAGAAGGAGAAATAGTAGAGACGGACATAGTACTCTTGAGCTTCATTTCAGTGACGATGAGGATATTTGATCTGGCACCTCCCTCTCAATCTTCCACACCACGCCCATCAAAAAATTTACGAACAATCACATTATTCACTATTTTTAAATAAACATCTAAAAATCATTTTTATAAGAATTTACATTACTTTTATTCGTTCATCTACACTGGTGCTCAAAACTAAGAGAATTTGCATATTTTGTAGAATTTTAGGAAAAGAATTGAACGAAATGTAAAAATACTGTTTCGAAATAAAGATACAAATCTTGTACTTAGAATACGTAATCGTATACTTGTATGGGGGTGGAACTAATCGAAAAACGGGATTTATTTATAAGCACACGTCCCAAAATCTGCATTTCGTTCGCTAACGCATTTCCCCAAATTTCTTGATTTTTTTTGTAGTAAACGCTTAAATTAAAATTAAAACAGTAAAACTGAGTTGAGTAACCCCCAACGTTTGGAAGATGGAATGAGTTGGAGAATTGTGGGTAGACTAGAAGCAGACCAGTCTCAAATCCAGATTTACAGAGAATTCGATTTAACTCCCAGCGTCGTGTCCAACTTATGGAAACAGTTTAAGGATATCTGATCCGTTGAGAGAAAGACTGGGTAAAGTCATCGAAGAGTCTTGATGGTCAGAGAAGATCGCCATTTGTCCATTACAGCGAGGTGTAAAAGGGATACTTCAGCTTCTCAGGTCTTTCATGAGTTGTATGCAGCCACAATTACCTGAGTTTAAAGGATCTGTTTCTAGAAGACTTCAAGAAAGAGGACCTTTTGCAAAAAGACCTGTTGTTTGCTTCCTTTTCAATTCTGCGATAGTTGGACCTCAACTCCACTTAAATTAAGGTTGGAACAAAAAGGCTTCCTTAGACATCTTCGACGTCCCCCGTTGTTGGTACCGTTCTTTTTGGTAACCATTAATTTAATAAAAAGAAAAAATTATAATATTAACTACAAAAACTTATTTCTTTATATATTGAGATATTGTGCCACGAGCAAAAAAAAAAAATAAATAAATAAATAAATAAAAAATGCTGCGATTTGAAGTTTTGACTTATTCCGAACAAACTGTATTTTATTTTAGTCTAATGTGACTTTCATATTTCGGAATGATATTTTATAAAGTTAAAAATTACCCATATGTAGATTTATTTTAAATTAAATCTGAAAAAAATTATATCACTTTTTATGACTAAGTGTATGTGATTTACAAGACGTGATTAATTTGAAACTATAAGGAGGAAATGAAAGATCCTTGTTTGCATATTGTAACCTCAAAATGCGAATTATTTAAAACCATGAATAATTATAATTGGATTTTTTTCGCAAACAGAAAAAAATTGTTTCCAGGAACAACAAGTAAAATAAAATTATTTCGGTAAGTCGAATAGATTTAATCTAGTTATGAATGCTCTTCCAGCTATGATTTAAAACATCAGTAAATCTGTCAAAATTTACAAAAATACAATTATTTAAAAGTAAAATGAGTTCAGTTTTGAAGTTATACGTACTTTTAAAAAAATCAGACAATTTTCTTAGATACAATTATTCTTATGAAATTTTATGAAAAATTCCTATTAAAATTCATATAAAATTTCTGCTAAATATTTGTCTAAAAATATACACATAAGACATAAAAAACTTATTTCGATTATATGTATGAAATTTTAAATTAATGTGATAAATAGATTCTGAAAAATCTTGTGCGTAAGCTAAAATTTTAGTTTTGAGAAAAATGAAGTTCAAAAACTACAAAAACTTGTCGAACAAAGTTTTTCAGCGGTTACTCGATAAGTTCGGAATTTTTTGTAGTGTTGTTAAACTTACTTTTAGTACCAAAATATTGAGGAAAAAATGGGTCTTTAACATGTATTTTCGAAAAATTTGAAATTTATTGGTCTTAAGACTTCTTAATAAACGGGAATACTTGATTCATTTTTTTTTTTTGTTTCCAGAAATATTATGCAAAAATATCTCTTTCTGAAAAAAAAATCATCTTGTATCTTCGCTTCGCTTCTCAGCAGTAAAAATGCCTGAGTAAGCATCTTCAAATTTTCTACTTTGCCAGCCATATCTAAACTGTATGCAATTCGGCACTTTCTAAAATGGTTTACTAGTCGAATTTAGAGCAAAAATCTACCCAACTTACGTGCTAAGCGATAAGTTTTCTGAAAATATTCCTTTACGAGTGTAGTACATCACTTTGAGGAGTTTCGGGTCTTCCTAATTAGCCAAGGATCCTTTTAAGAGAAAAATTAAGAAAATGAGATGCATATCTTACTAATCAACGTGGGTGAAATATAAGTACCGTTCCTATTAAAAAACAAAATTAATTAGGATTCTTTCTATCATCTATGCAGCTACTTACACCAACACCAGACTCGAATAAATCACAGGATAACTATAGAATATTACCGTGGGGAGATGATGAGGAAAAAGAAAAAAATTTAGGTAATGAAATAAGAATGAAAAGAATAAAATCAAATGAAGAAAAAAAGACATGAAAGAACAATGTTCTTGTAACTTTAAATGTAAATGATATCTCGTAAATTTTACGAATGATAAAACGACCAGTGTTTTAACTGCAAATTGTGAAATCTGATTAAATCTCAGAAAGAAAAGAGCAAAACAAAATTTTTTTTAAATAATGTAGTGGTTTCATAAAAAAATGCGAGTATTTTGAAGGATGGAAAATAATTAAGATGTTCACCAAATATTTTTTTTTTACTTTACCCTTTGACAAGTAATGTTTTGTCGTATAACAATGATTGAACACATGTGCACTTTCTCTCTCTAGCATCTTTTGTATTTTATTTCATAATTACTATAGTTAATCTCTGTAAATTTCCGTTGAATATACTGAGAAACGCTATCATGTCTTATATTTCTAAAAAAATAATATTTCTGAAGTAACTACTTTAATATATTGAATAAAGATATATTGATCATTTGTATAAAGTAAGATTTTAATGGTAAGCAATTAAACAGAATTTTTTTTCAATTAGACAATTTTGTCATTCAAGATTTTTGAATTTCTCCAAAAGATAGAAGGTAGAAGGTTAAACCAGAATATCATAATAATCTGTAATATTTGACTAAAAAGTATTGACATTTAATAATTCATTTAAACATTCATTCACATTCATTCATAATTGACATTTCATGGGCTTATCCAAAATACGCTATATGTTAATGTACTGTATTGACGACTATTAATAAAAATGACTTGTTTTCAGGACATCACATTTATTTGCGCACATCTTTTCAAACATAAATTCAAGGCACAATTTTACACAAGCACCATTTATCAACGTTCGTCTTAACCTCTTGGAACCAAACTCAATACTAAATTTCATATCCGTTGCCAGTAAATTATCTAAAATCAAAACTATGATCTGGTGTTGCCAAAAAAATATATCTTAATAAAGAATATTGAAAAAGGTGTCACTTTAAGTTTAAATCGTCTGCTTTTAAAAGTAGAATAGGTAATGTCTTAAATAAAGTATCACATTAGATTAAATCGTCTGCCTTTAAAAGTCGAACAGATAATATCTTAAAAAAAGTATCACATTAAGATTAAATCGTTTGTTTTTAAAAATTGAATATGTCAGAATAATCAAAGAATAAAATAAGGTGATAATAAGTAAATATCTTTGACATCAAAATAAAATATTTTACAGCGTCAGTCTCGTTATTTAATAGACAAAACTTGTATTTCAGACACTTTGGTATAAATTTAAAATGTAAATAATTCAGATATTCATAACACATATTTTATATTGCATACAAAAGAATAGTTCGAAAAACTAATAATGACATCCTTAACACATCCCCATGCATATCCCCACACACTTGCATAGAGATAGAGCAAGTTTTACACAAACTTTGTTCTAGGTATTTGTATTTGACATATTTGATTCAGAAGAACAGTAAGGTAATAAGCCTAAAGCGGAAATATGATAAATAGCAATTATTGAACTAACAAAATTTTTTAAAAGTGCTGATGTAATTTTTTTATTTTTCAATTTTTTTAATTATTAACTGTGAAAGGAACCTTTTCTTTGAAAATGTTTTTCTCTATAATATAATTCATATCTTGTTTAAGCATTTTTCTTTTTTTTTAATTATTAATTATATGGTTACAAGGAGGAAAATAATTTTTAAGTTTCTCTTTGAGCATAAGCGTTTTTCGTTTATGAGATATAATTTTACATTAAATATACTCGTGTCTAATGACATACCATACTTTAAAAGGCTCTTTTTTAAAACTCTTGTCTATCATAAATGTAGTAAAACGTAAGTTTGAAAAAAATGACATGGTTAAAAACAGAGATTTGCGTTAATTCTCTTTAAAGATGCTCTGTTTTCTTAACCAATGTCTTAGTTTATATTCCATTTTCCTTTTTGTAAGTCCATACTTAAACTGTATTTTTTATCAGTTAAGTGCCATACTACTAAGTATCATTAATAGCTAGTACATTTATGAATTTTAAATTAGCTGCATTATTTTCTTCGCACAATCATTTCTATTCAATCATATTCTTAACATTTTAATTTTTATATTGTCTTAATTTGGATATGTATAGGGATATTTTACAGAAATTAAAGATCCTTCCAAAAATCCCTTTATATTACAAAGACAATTATTAACTTTAAGTCTGATATGAATATATTAGCATTTAAGTAATTCATAATTGGCAATTTAATGTGTGATAAGGTATTTTATATTTTTAACTCATGATACGGAGACTTTCTGTCAAATTATTTAGTGGTCGCGGTAGTCTAGTAGTCATGGTCACGAACTTGCAGCTTTTGTTGATTCCTTCGTGTTGCGAGTTCGAGTCCAATGCCCCTACAGACCCACGTGTAGTGGGGATAATGCACGTTAAATATATCGAGGCATTGTTTCCTTCTTGATGTGGTGGGGAAATTTGGAGAGGTGTACTCCAGCTCAGGAACTGTATTCGTCACTTTGTAACAAAAGCAATTAGTGAAACATCCCTTAATTAACATCTGAGATATCTTCCGACTTTGTATTTTAGTTTCGATTTCCTTTCTAACCAAATGAAACGTGGTTTCGGAAATAAGGTATTCTTAAGAAATGAAGTGAATAGATATAGCAATGGCACATAAAAGCGACAGAGAAAGATTGCAGAGAGATAGAAATGTTATGGTAATACAAAGATAGCGTCAGTTAAACGATAGAAAAAGTGGGAAGGCTATGAATAGAGCGAGGGAATAAATTGTGGGTTTATGTGATCTATACGGACAAGGACACGACGCTGTCTGGTCGAAGTTTTTTTCATTGTGAAGCAACTCGCATCGTATCCCTGCTAGATTAATCCTTGATGTATTGTAGTCGTTAATAGTATTCACATGGAGTGACACTGAATTAGTTGAGAGTATACCCTTTTTTAGAGAAATAATAAATAAGATTTTGAAAAATAAAATTGACTACATTCTTGAACTGTATTTGTGAAACTATTTTATTTGGTTTATCTGTGCTTGAATTAACTTTTTATTTGTAATTAGACTAATGTTTTAGATTACAGATGAGTCTTGCGATAGAGAACTTGACCTAAATTCAAAATTATGTGGCCCATCACCTATAGCCTTCGCATTATTCATAAGCGGGACGTTAACAAGCCAGCAGTCAACCAACTGAGATTATTAGAAATTAATTAAAATCAGTATTATTAATTTAGTTTTTCGGGGTTTTAACTGAATTTGAGAAGTAAATGATACAGGCCAGTTATCATAATAGTGGTTAAAAATAATAAAACTTGTGTGTGAGAGAGAATGACTCTAATTGCGGGAATGGCATGAGTGGTCTCGAAGAACGACGCATCTGTCTAAGAGACTCGAAAGATCCACTGAATATTCTTCTGTTTTTATGTCATTATTCTCCCTCCCAGAAGCCTTAGCGTAAAGTGTGAAAAGCAAGTGAGAGCGCGACTATTAAAGTTGAGATAGGAATTGCGCTTTACACGAGAAAGACCACCAGAAAGGAAAGGGCTTACCCATAGTTGGCTGCATTCTTGATGAATTAACTAGGTGTTAATACCGACGCACAAGGCACTAAAATCACGAATTGGGGTAACTTAAAAGTTACAGTAAACAAATGAGGGAAGGGTGCCGAGTATTACTAAAATGGCATGGAATAATTGATAAATCATTGGTGAAATTTTGTTTAAAATTAATTGAATACTCAGCTATCAATGTTAATAAGAATGTCTATAAAATGTTTTATTTCTAAAATCCTACTAAAAATTTTAATTATTTTGGAGCTGTCGTTTTATTATGCATAATAATGTATCAGGTATATTTCTTATTCAATATTTTAATACAGAGGCCTAGTTGAATGGTTTTGATCTGGAAATTGTCTTGAGCATTGATGTTCTCTTTAAGTATTAAACAATTTAAATATTGGTTGCAATGGAGATTTGAATTAAATATCTCTACTATCATCAATCAAAGCAAAAAAAAAAAAAAAAAAAATTCCAATAACACTTCCATCAGTAATTTGCTTAAAAGTAGATCAATTGCATCATAATATTTTCCTTTGAAACATCGATTTTTCCTCTCAATAGCTTGAACTTGACGACCATTTCATTAGAACAATACGATGGCTTTTAGATACGGGCATCACAATTTCAATAACGGTCAAGTGTTGAAGACGACAAATAGGTTGGTACCTCCCTGTACAACTTCTTAACCTTCTCTTTCTTCTAGGTGCAACTTTTTCTTGTCAATGAGTGCATATTATATTATTTACTCCTAACGTAAATTGTTTCATAAGATATAGAATGTTAATAAGCTTTTAATTTATTAATATATTGATATATTTATATGAAAACATATAAGTATTTAACCGTAAAAATTAATGGAATTCTTTTTTTAATGTTAAAATAATTTACAATTACAGTTTTTAGTTAAACTTCCCAAAATAAATTTAATATTTCAGTATTTAATTAAAAATATTCAATGAGTTTTCATTCTTATTTATATTAGAAAAATTAATAATTTTTTCTCACTGTAAATAAACATTTTATGGGGGAAAAAAGTGATAGAATGCATGCACGAAACTTTGAGCGTTTTTGAAAACTATGATAAGGGAAGAAAGAACAATTATAACTTGAAATCAATGTTAAAACAACAGTAAACATACACCACAGATATGTTGTAGATACAAACATGAGCTGATGCTTCACTACAACGCTTCTCTTATGAAGGACAAGATAGATACCACACGAGGAAACAAAAGAGAGTTTAAGCAATGACTCATTCACCTTAGCGACGGCGTTGACGACCATTTGGCGGCTTCGCGAAAAACTTGGAGACAAAAGGGAAGTACTTGAAGGTGCTGGAACCTACGCGAAAAATAGAACAGGAAGAAAGTTACAGACGTTACTTGAATTTTCCCATGTGACGTCACATCTTCCTGGAAAAGGTATAAATACTCTAAGAGTTGCAACCAAAGTTATTAATCAGTCTGTGTACGGAATCAGCTTGTTAGTAGGGTCTGCTTTGTAGACCAATCGAGATAGCGTGGCCGAGTGATTCTGCTGGAGGTTCGGCCTGAAACTAATGGAAATGTCGGAGCCTGCTTTTGGAGTCTTTGTTACGGAGATCGATAGGGGGATCGACTGAAAGCTGTCGGCACTTGAACTGGAGCGTGCCGGATGAATTTGCGGAGAAGCAGCTTGTATCTGCCGAAAAGTGTCAGATCCTACCCTGGAAGTGCAGAATGTTACCGCGGAGACTATTGGTAGTGAGGACTAACAAGCTGGTGAGCTGAAAGTTGCTGAAATAACTGTGATTGTCCTAAAAAAATGTGTTCTGTGTTCTTGTTTCTGTGTCTCTAAACTGTGCAAATGCTGTGTATTTATTTGTACTGTTATTGTCCAAGCTGTGATGCCTATGTGTTATCTTGAAGATTACGATTTTTTGTTATCCTCCGAGGAAAATTTGATTTTCATTTCCCACAAACGTCCACAGAGGAATAATTTTGCGAAACAATACACTGAATCAGGGATATACAATTGTATGCAAATTGTGTAGCAAGCACCTCATTTATGCACATGCGCACGAGAGGGCTTTGTGGTAACTGCATATATAGCTGTTCTGTGTTTGTTATTAATCAGTCGTTTCGTACAACTTATGATTTAGACGCCTTTGACAAATAGTAGGTGCTCGACTCATGGGTCTTTCCTTTTCCGAAATCGTCAAGAAAATTAGGATTTTCAGAATCGACAGTGTCAAGAGTAGCCGAGATTATGCGGATGGTGGGAAAAAAGCTAGAATTCAGGCAAAATACCGTGGACAATTAGCGTTGAGTGAGACAGCTGAGACGTATTAAACGTTACCGGAAAAGTCACACATTAGCTCAAATTCCCATCCAACTGAATCATGGTACTAGTCATACAGCCAGAAAACAGACAGACAACGCTCACTTCACCGTATGGGATTCGGGAGCCGTAGAACCAAGAAAGTGAGATTGTTTAATTCACGTTATCGAGCGGTACGTGCAAAAATGCCTGTAGTAATTCGAATAAAAATTAAATTCATCCCGTCAGGGATGCCAAAAAATATAAAATATAATCTATAATATGTTCGAAAATAAACAAGGTAAAACGCTTACCTCGCTTTCGAATCCAAAAGACGGGATGAATTAATCTGCCATTTTGCCTGAAATTCTAATTTACAATTTGAATTGTTCCTGATGTTTTAAATAGTAACTACTTGAAAGAAAGACATTCAGATTATTTTCTGCCGAATGATATATTGAAATAAAATTATTTATAGATTCGAATATATACATAAATTTGAATACAGTTATATCGCGCATAGAAAATAAACTTGACCGATGAGTTCGAAAGTTCAGTTCATAATGTTTTTCGCTCTCACTTCAGCAAACGTCTCGTTTCCTCAGCTTAGTGGCATGTGTTGTAGCAGGATGGAACATCTTTCCTGGGCAAGAAAACACAGAGAATAGACTCTAGAGGACAAGAAACGAGTAGCTTGAAATGATGAGTCTCGATTCCGATAATCCCAGCCCTGACTTAAATCCTATTCAGCACTTTTGGGATGTTTTGGAGAAAGATGGGAAAGCACATCCCACAGCATCAGTGACCCTTACTGAATTATGAACAGCTCTAGCCGATATTTAAAATAACCGAATAACCAAAAGCATTCCTACAGAAAGCTTCCGCAAACTTGCTGAATCTATGCCTCATCGTGAGGCCAAAGGGGTCCAACTCATTATTAACTTACTATCTCTAATTCAGTAGAACTTCTGTGTATAAGACTTATAATTTTTCAAAACAAAACTCAAATACACAAGAACTAATTGGAAACATTTTTTTTTGATTTATTGTTGATAAAAATAAACTACTTGTTTTCCTGAATAAAGTTAGAATTTTTTTTAAGTCACTGATTGTTTTATGCAGTTTCTTTACATAAGGAAATTCTTAAATTTTTTTAATAAAAATACATTCTAAGAACAGAGATTATAAGGGTTTGAAGAAAAGTTTTAGAAAGTAGTTTTGGAAAGAACGATTTTACTGTATCATTGAATTTAACATTGCATATATTTTCCATAACTTCTGATCATCAGTTTCATAGATGTAGATACAATTATATGGAATGCAATAAAATTAGTAAATTGTTTGTACAAAAGCAAATAATTTACAGTTACATTGATAAAGATCTATTCCTTCTTTCTTTTTAGAGCTTCTTAAAAGAAAGAAATAAAAATTTCAATCTGATTTTATATACGTTTTTAATCATAAATCTACGGTAATTTAGAGAATTTCTTTAAAATATTAAAAAAGTGATTACCTTATTCAATGACATTGTTATTATTTTATTTAATAAATTATCTTCATTTAAGAACATGTAGATAAATATTTTTTGTAACTCAGAAAAATATATTTCTTCAGAATGCATATTTCTTAACTTATATATAAATTAATTATCAATGAATTAATATGTTTAAAAACTTATGAATGAAATGTGTTTCATATAATATATTGTTATTTAAATCACGATGTTATTTCAAACTTTATAAACTTTAATTAATTCAATCATATTTGTTATCAAAATTCAAAGGTGTTCGGTGCTGGATGGAACATCGCAGGATATTATTCTACCCCGTGCTCCGTGTGTGAGGGGGGGGGGAGTAGTTGTTGATACTGGCTTTGGAGTGCTAGCGTTGTTTCGAACCCGCTTTTCGAACCCGCTTTTCGAACCGCTTTTTGTCATGCCTTAACCAACTAGGCTAAAGAGAACGCCCTATTCGGGCTAGTTAGTAAGGCATTTTAACTTCTGGCACTGTAGTAGAAGAGAGTCGCGTTGTAGGTGTTTAAAATATCGGAAAAATAACGTATTACATTTTACATATATATTCCAAGGAGTAGGGGTAGAGAAATGAGTAAGAGAATCTTGTCATAACGTGAAACTCTTTAGACCACGAATGGAAAAAAATATGAATAATAATATATTTTATATGATTCTTGAATAAAAAATGTTTTTGTTGGCGATCTCATATATACAGACATGATCCTTTCATGATCTTAACACATCAATCAATAACTCCCGAGTCTAACATTGAAAACAACATTTTTTTGCAAAATTTTTTTTTATTCATCAACATAACACCTTTTATTAATCACCTTTTAGGGTGATACAATCGTTCCAACGCTTTTCCAAATTCCCCCCCCCCCATTTTTTTTTTTTTCGCAAGAAATCTTTTTTGTTGCGAGTAAATAGCGATAAACAGCTTTCTGAATCATCGACTCATTGCTGTTTTTGTTCCATCGAAAGCAATCGCGGCACCCACTTGGAAAAAACCTTTTTCAGTAAATACACTTCCATATGATATCTGTGTCATCTCAGCAATCTCACGGAGCTTCACTTTACGATCTTTCATTATAATTTTTGTCACTTAGTCACATTTTCCGGTGTAACGGCTTCCACAGGTCTACCCGAGCGTTCCACGTCATTTGTGTCGGTACGAGCACGTTTAAACTCGGCAAACCACCGACAAATCGTTGCTTTTGATGGACAAGAGTCCGGGTAACATTTTTCAATCCATTGTTTCGCTTGCACGGTGTTTTCACCCATTAATAAACAATGTTTTATCAGAACACGAAACTAGGTTTTTTCCATTTTTTAAACAAACTACAAAACGACTTTACTCCAACCTCGATAACTCAGCTGTTTCTGGTCCGATCGACTTAACATTTTGACACGTTTCAAGCAAAGGTTCGTACTCTAGAAAGACCTGGTTACTGGTTTACTACGAGCGCCATCTCTGGGTTAGTCTCGGGAGTTATTGATTGATGTGTTAGATATGACATATCTTCAACGCTAGAGCTGGAATCCTTTCCTGATCATCACTCGTGATTACAAGTTTATTGACTTTTTCCATTACTGGTAATTCAGTAAAGTTTTCAATAAGAACCGATAACCGGTAAATTACTTTGTAACGTCCCGAGAGCACTTTCTCCACTTTAGGGTACCAGGATACTAGCTGAATTCTGGAACATTAAATCTAAGATTCCTTGTTTTTGTGATGTATATCTTTGCAAATTATTAGAAGAGCTTAGATTTTTTTGTATGCCTTTTAATGATATTTCAATGTTTCTATCTAACTATAAAAGTAATATTTTCGTCATAAATAATTTTTTTCCCTTTATATTTGAATATGGATATGTTTTGTGAGATACAGTTGTATTTAGGTAGTGTTTTATTAAAGAAAACTATCAAGCAATATGGTTCCATAATTTTTATGCTTTTATATAAGGTACTTCTGCATATAGGAAATCTAAAGTATTTTTTTTTTCTAAATAAATACCTAATTTTTAAGAAATAAATTTGTACAAGAAAATGGAGAAAAAAGTAAAAATTTCCAAAATTACGAAATTCCATCATTTTTTCAAAGAAAATATACATTAATATCATCAAAAAAGTAGGTTCACTATACTTTGCGTATAGTTTTCTATACGACGAATAAAATGTTTTGTATATTTATGTAATATTATTTTTAAAAATGGTACCTAAATGCAAAGATATCTCGCCATATATATCCATATTCAAATGAGAATGGGAGAAATATCTTTATGACGGTAAAAATTACTTTTATAATTCGATAGAAAGACAGAAATATTATAAGGCTCAAGAAAAAATCTAAGCTGTACTAATATTTCCCAGATATATATGACAAAAACAAGGAGTCTTAGATTTATTGTTCCAGAATTCCACGGATGTCCTGGTACTCTTAATCTTTTCATCCTTAATCAGTAATTAAATAGTCTGTTATTAATATAGTCAAAGAAAGAATAAAATTCAGTGAGGTTTCTTTGAATCTTAGAATAATCAATATGCTCATGAACAAGTCTGTAGAACTTGGTCTTCATACACGTTCAAACCTAAATTATAATACTACAAAAAGATACTTAACAGTCACTGATTAATAGGACCTAGTAGAATTGGTTAACGGAACTCCTGCGACTGCCTTTTTCAACTCTTCGCTGCTAATGGATGTTATCCTATCAATATTATATGTACTTGAATATTTTTATACTTATATACATTAGTCATGATTCTTTTATTATAAGAAATTTTCATATCAAATTAAGTCATATTAAAGTTACCAAGACTTAATCAAATGCGAAACGCAAAAAAAAAAAAAAAAAAAAAAATCTACGTTATAACCTGGAATTCTTAAAAACATGAATTTAAAATAAAAATTCAGAAGACATTTTATTTGATTACTGTATTCCGTAACAACAGTAACGGTGTATGAAAATAAGTTGAATTTGTAATATAAATAATACAAATAAAATTAAACAGTTTTGTAATAAATTATAACTAATACTTATACGTGAACAATGTTTCGCAGGGAAAGCTATTATAAAATACATAATCCATTTGTCAACATGTTTTAATAATAAGCACACATAAATCAGAAGGGATCAACACTTTGGTCTCCTGATTATGATAAAATTTTTGTACAAATTAATCAGGTCTTAAAAAACAGCTTTTTTTTTTTTTTTTTTTGCAGATTTCACTCTTGCAGAATGTAAAAGTAGTAAAGTATTGTAAACTTTGAATTGCATCCACACCCCATTTAATTTTTGAAGTTGAAAATACTCCAATTCTTTTTAACGAATGTATTAATATTTTTTGAGTATCAGAGAAGGATTAATTAATCTTTTGCATTTTGATGAATAAGTTAAATTCGTCAATTTCCTTGATTACGTATTTTTAGATGTCAACTATATTGAGCTTACTGAATTTCAGGGATCAAGCAACGTTTATTAATAATATTCTAATTCAGAGAATAAGTACCAGGAAATATATTATAGGTTTACATATATTACACTGAATTTTGGTAAAATCAATGTAGAAATACTGTTAATAATTTGAGGCTCAAATTAGTAATCCATCGTTACTAGTATTCAGTAGCGAACCCAGAGTGGTGCAAATGGTCATACACACTCTCTAAAAAATTTTTTTTCTAGAAATCGAAATATTTCAGGAAATTTTTTTATTATGATATAATATAGATTTTTGAAATTTTAAAGTTAAAATTTTTTTCTTATCATACTTAAAATTTTCATCGCGTAAAGAAAGAAAGATTATACTTAAGCCAATTACTGAGAAAAGAATAAAAAAGTATTTACTGTCTCTAAAAGGGTGTCTCTGCACCAGTGTTTGTAGATGAGGAGAGAAGGTGGCGATGCATCCTTATAGAAAATCCATCCCCCCAAAACACAAATTTTATTTTTATGATATATTAATTATTTTTCTTAAATAATCTTCAATTTTGCAATTTTTATAACTTGATATAATTAGATCAATACTTGAACAGTTTTTAATAAGTGAAATAAGACTAGTATATAGTTTTATTTACTTTTTATCAAGTAGTAATTCAAAGCTACAAAAATGTTTGTTTCAAAATAATGATTTAATTAATAAATTTCAAATATGCATCCCTTAAAATTAATATCTGGGAACGCCACTGCACCTATTAACCGGTGATACTGCCTTCGAATAAGAGTAATAGTTTAAAAAAAAATGGAATTAGCTTCAGATTCTTAATTTGAAATAAAAAAAAGTCATACCATCGAGCTCCAGATAACAAATACGTTTATAATTGAACATAAAGAGAGTTATGGAATGCAATATGGACTTACGGTGTGGGATAATGAAGGAGGGGATTGTGGAGCCCTCATACGGGGAGGGTGGTTGAGAAATCCGAAAGAGAGAGGAGTGTCTCAAGCCATACCCTTTTTACAACAGTGACTGAAAACCTTCAAGTTGTCACCAAAATTAGAAGATGAGAAACAATGAGACCACAAATATCGTTCAATTGTAATTATTGACTTAACCTCGATCCCCCTACGCATTCCGAGGAAAATATTTGAGGCAGACACTGAATCCAAAATGTTTTTTTTTTTTTTCAGATAACTGCAGAGAGCACAGTAGCCTTCCCAAACTGTAGAGGACACCAAGAATCTTCTCATCACTAGTATTCCAATCCTTAAACACCATCTAATGGAATACTTTCCATGCTTTATGACTTTGAACTATAAAATCCTTTACGCCGCAAAGGAGATTTTCAAATCTTTCTTGGACTAAAAGATTGTCTTACTTTCTAACAGGGAACTAGGTGTATGTTAAAATCATCAAAGCCCTGGCGACTTCTGTAACTTACCTTTCCATTTAACTCAAGCGAGACTTCTGGTTTGGGGACACCGGAGTATGTTTCCACATCATAATCATATATTGTTAGTTTAGTGATATATTGGCAAAGCAAATATTGCATATATAACAAATCAAAATAAATACAATTTAATAAAAATATGTAATAGTAGTAATTACCTAACCATAATTGATCGGTACATTAATTGTTTGCTTGGTTCGAAATAATAAACATTTTGTTTTCTTTCATGGGTTATGTATACCGACAACTTAGGAAATTTATGGCCTCATAATAATGTAATAGTAATATTTCTTCAAGAATAGAATCGCAGAAGGAATATACTGCAGATCATATCGTTTATTTATCCTCTCTGTTTTCCATCTTGCACTTAATGGCGTTTACATTTGTCTTTCTTACTGCTCTGGAGAAATCTAATCAATTTATTACGAGATCGATAAATCAAAGATCACAGAAATGTAAAAAAAAAGTTTTTTTTTTCTTTCTTGTCCTTTCGAGGATGTAATCCTCATTTGTCAACATCTTGTATGTTTTTATAGGTGGACATTTTTCTTTTATGGTATTCCCATGGGAAAAGTCTCTTCTTTGGGGCAGTGGAAAGCAACTTCTTACTTTATTTTCCAAATCCATTACGCTATAGACAATAAATACTTTTCTAAAGGAAAAAACTCCCGATTTAGAGTGAAAATTGGATAAAAAATGCTAAGAACCTTTTAGCTTCGAGAAGATTACAATTCATCCTGCTCTGTGGTTTGCTTAATATTATTGTTTTATATGATTGGTTTTTCCTTTTCCCGATAAATTATTTTCTCCTTTATTGAGTAGAAAAAAAAAAATAGAGTAAAGGTTTCTCTCTCATGTAAGATTTATAAGCTGTTAAAGTATACTTATTCCGAGAAACACAAAAATATTGGTGAACTTTGCGTCAAAACAATTCAACATTTCGGGCTATGGTTGATGATTCGATAGGAAATGTTTATACGCCTTTATATTTATATATCGTTAATTTCATGTTAGTTATTCTCTCTCTTTATATATATATATATATATAAAGAGAGAGAGAACTTCAATATAGAAAAGAAAAACATGCACACTCCCAAGTTTTTCTTTTCTATATTGAAGTTCTATTTTAGTATCTAATATTCTTTAGGTCTAAATAGAATATACTACGAATAAACGTAAAAAAAATTTAATTTTTAAAGAAATGATATTATTCAAATTTGATTACAATTTAGTTTAGGGTTAATTGAATTTCTTTAAAAAGAAAAACAAATGTTTTCACTTGATTTGTCTGATTAAAAGGGAAAAGTAAATTGAATTGGAGAAAGAACTATCGTGTTCTTGTTTGTATAGCTTATACAATAAGAGATTTACAATTGCTTGTAATATTTTTATTTCATTAAATTTGTATTTTGTATTTGAAGCACTGCTTGCACTGTGCAAGTACAATGTTTTTGCTTCAGAAAAATTTCTACAATATCTCAGTAGTGTCTATATAATGATTGTTACATTGGGTTTCAATTTTTTGAAAGAACATCTGGTAGACACCGAATATCATTTAATAATTACAACTTTCAATGTAATCATTGCTTCATAGAAAATGTAGCATCTTCATCACTTCCAATTTAATGACTTTGTCTGTAAATTATTGTCACATGAGGGTTTTATTTCTTGAAAGAATATTTCGTGAAGACCAACATTTAGTTACGTTTACAATCTTATGAGTAAGCGTTGTATCATAGAAAAGTGAAATGTTTTTAAATTAAATGGAATGAGACTTGTTGATAAATGTCATTCAGTTTTATGGTTGAAACTATAAAAAATGCATTAGTTATGTAGTTTTACTATATTAAATGTATACATTAGTTATGTAGTTAATCATAATTGGTTATTAAGCGAAAAAAAGAAAGAAATCTTAAGTTGGAATGGTGGAAAATGTGATATATAGGAGTTTTAAACGGTTATATAAGTAGAAAAAGTAATGCAGCGAAAAATGATAATAATTCCTTTTATTACCCAAAAACAAAAAGCAAAAAAACAGTTTCAAAGTAAACGTTATAATTGAAGCTCACACTTTTGTGAAAAAAAAAAAACCCCGTAATGCTTCATTTTAATAAGGTGTTTTGACACCCTGATGGCCAATCACTCCCATTAGCAAGACTACTTCCCTTGTAACTTAGGCAAGAATCCAAAGCTAAAACAATTCTTAGAATCGGATGACTTTTGTCGCCTGATTGTAATTGTCGATAAATAATTAAAACAACATTTGGGCGATTAACACATCAACATGTTAAAATAAGTAGGATAGCGCGAGTCCCTTTTTGAGAATCACGTCACTTCCGTCTAAACGGAGTAAGGGAAAAGAAAAGCACTTCCGCCTATTGATTTATGGAGCTTACTTTTGTAACAAAAAATTACTTCTGCTCCCTCCTCGAAATAAATTATTCGCTACCTCCTTTTCAGAAAAAAAAAATTATACGAATATCCGTTCTTAAAATCAATAATACATTTGCAAGTTTGCAGATTTTCGATAAAACTAAAAAATCTAACTTCCCAAAGATTTCAAAAAAAAAAAAAAGTTAAGAAGTTAAAATAAAGTTAAAGTAAAACTTCCCAAAGATTTAACTACTGTTGTTCAAAAGTTAATCATCAAAGAATCTAACTTTCCAATGTTACAAAAAGAAAATGATAAATCAGAAGCATTCCTTTTTTCTACTCATTAGAATGTATATTTTTGCATACAATTGAAAGCAACCATCTAGCATTGAAAAAAAAATTAGAAAATTCCATAAAAATAATGTTACGTTCCGAAATTCGAGGGGTGTGTTGGCGGGCTTTAATATTACTGTGACTTTTTTTAAATTATAGGTTTGTAAAATTGGAACATACGCACATACTGTGGTGTTCGGTAAAGGCTATGATTTGTTCATGTTCTAGTCAAAAGAAGTATTGGGAATAAAGATGTAACGAATTATTCCAACTTTAAATGCGGGCTGATCTTCCTTAAGAAATATTTAAGACTTTATTTTCCAAAAAGTACGTGCTTATATTAATTTTAATTAGCCTTTACGACGTGTTTTTGTGATTATTACTAATGTGGCGGCTGAAGGTCGTCAACGCTCCCTAAATTGACCTTTGACCAGTTAACCTCCTTTAGACTCTTCAATGCACACCAGTAGCTTTTATTACGAACTCCGTTGTTAACCTCCGTCGTAGAGACTAAAGATTAAACAATACAACAAAAACTTTGAAAAAATAGATGAAGCATTTTTTATAAAATAAATAAATTAATTAAAATAAAAATCTTATGAAAAATCTTCATATAAGAAATAAGGAATTATAAATCTCCCGTGAAATAATTACTGATTCAATGAATTGGGGAATAAAGGCAATGATTATTTTTTGACTAATTTTTTCGTATTAAATCAAAATTCATAGTGTTCGTTTTGATCGATTCATACGTGTTGCTAAAAAAAGTGTTTTAATACCAAATTAATACTTAGTTGCGGCCATGGCAGTGTAGTGGTTAGCATGTGTGAAGCCCTGCCGAAATAGTTTGAATCCCCGGTGACTTCGGCTTAGGTAGCTGGTCATGGGTCAACTAAACTCTTCATCCCTCTGGGGTCAATAAATGAGTAGTAAGTTCGCTTCAGAATATAACTGAGTTCAAGGTCACTGGACCAGGACACTAGCTAGTAAATAGCGCCCCAGACCCAAAGACTACAGAAACGGAGAGGGGCGCCACCTGGTGGGATTTCTTAGACTCGGGCAGAATTCAACTTTAATTTAACTTAATACCTGGTACACTGATATATTATAATAATTTTCTCTGCTATGAAAAAAGATTTTGTTCTCTATGAATGTTTATTTTATTAATAACTTAAAAGCAGTTATTTGAAAGGGAGTATAGATTATCATAGCAATTTTTCAAAAAAAAAATTAATTAATTAATGTAACAGTTCAAAGGAAGAATAAATTATATATTACGACTATTGGAAGAAAAAGTAATTTAACTTACGATGTATGTGGAAGAAAGTAAATTATTCCGACAGTTTTTGAAAAAGTTATTCTATTTCATGAAATTAAAATAAAAAAATATCTATATAAAGAGAATTCCGTTGAAAATTCTTGTGCTTTTTTTATTTTCCTTTTGCATCGAGTGTGAAAAAATGTGGTTTAAGAAAACTGGCTTTATATTAATTATTTCTCTCACTTGCTATATGATTTTTACTTCTAAATATCATGTAAAGAATTCATAAGAGGGTTTTTTTTATGATTTACGAAGCACGTCGAGCAAGTTCTTGTACATTTTTAATCCTACAAAGGCAGGAAGACAGATCAAATATTTTTGATAGATTAACTTCTAAAATATTAATACAAGTAAGCTCACAAACGAGAAATCATATGAATTACTAATGCTCCTTTACTAAGATTCCAATTAATCAAATAAAATAAGCTAAATATTTGGAAATATATTTTTGATTTCTTCTTTTTCATTCTATATGTATTGTGTTCAAATTAATAAATTTATACTATCGAGAGAAATATATGTGTTTTTGCTGAAATAATGCCATCAGATCACACAGAATAAGATTACGATACAGTTTTCTTTCAGAAAGTTTTCTCATTTTTATAGAATCTCAAATATTTATTTTCTTTCACAGCTTCAAAGCTTCTAGACCTAGCCGCTGAATTTCTTTCTCTACAAAATAAGTCATAAAATATGCAACACATTTATAATTAATTAGATTATGGTTCTGGTATCTTGTGAGTACTATGTGAAATCTATAAACCAATATAGTAAATTAATTAAAAGCATATTTATATGTGTGAGAGACAGTTGTGGGTTTGTCTCTTTCTTTTTATCGTTGCATTTACAGTGAATGCAACTACTAGGAGAAATAAGATTTTAAAACACCTTTTAATACTTCACATAGTTTTTCTTATAAGGTAAGCTAAATTTTTAATAATCAGTAATGAAAATTCTCTCTCCCTCGTAAGTATTCAATAAAATATTTAATTAAAGTTATGATTTCAAATTAATTCTTTTTTAAGGATTTGCTGCATATTTGTATATGGATCCCAAGTTTATACTTTTTCCATCTTTGATAATATTAATTATTTCTATTTAAGTTATTCTTTTGAAGATTACATTTTAAATTTTTGTTTACAAACATGAAATTGTGTATTTTATATATCTGTTATCAGAAAATTCCTTTTTGGAAGTTAATTATTTATGCCAATTAATGAAGTAATCCATTAATGTCATAATTTAATTCCCATTGTGTATTAACATTCATGCCAATTTCCCCCTGTTACGGAAAAAATTAAGAAAGCGTCATGATACTATATATACACCATGTAGTGGAGATGCTGCATAATAAATTTAGAGAGGATCCAAGTCCTCCCATGGGCTTGGCGTGGAAGATTGGAGGAAAGTATCAGCTTGAGTGTCGTCCTCGTCACTTGACCAAAGTTCACAATTTCCAGGTTCGTCACCAATTACTCTTTGAGTGATTCCAAGTGAAATATTAACGAAAAATCAATCAGCCAAATGATTCTATATAATAAAGAACAATACCGGAATGAAAACAATTTAAATAACCAAGGAAGATATTTAATTATTCAGTTTAATCATCCTTGGGAAAATTTCATGTTAAAATTGCTATTAAAAATACAACAAATTGCTATTCTAAATTATTTTATTCATGGAAGGGTAAACAACGAATGAAATGAGTTGTAAGATTCTTTTTCTGAAGAATTTATTTTTTAAAAACTGATGTTTAAGAGAAAGAATCATTACTTATTACATGTAAACAATGATAATATCTGATACTACAAACTTTCAAAAGATCGAAGGAAAAATTACTTTAAATGGTTAGTAGATTTCTAAGAATAGAGTAAATAATGACTTCAAATAGATAACTGATTTGAAAAATGGATGGTACCGCCCCCTGGCGAGCCTGGAGACATCTTTTAAAAGTAAACGAAGCGCAGACATATTTTGAAAGTGTTGAGCTGAAAGTGATGGATGCCGGTGGCGTACGATCCCATTTAATGAAATCGGTTAACAAAAGATCTCTACAAACTTATGGAATGATCAGTTGATCAGAAGTTCTTGCAAAGTTCTTTTACTTATCATTAATCATTCGAACTATTTTTGCTCATTTCTAAGCACGTGTCAATGTTTAAGATGAGACACTGTATTTAGAACAATCTAAGGAGCGTTGAAAAATATTCGACATTCACTGACTTTTTAGAAACAGATCTACGGCTGTGAATAAAATATTTAATAACAGTTTAAATATTTCCCATTAGGATTGAATCCAGGAAATATGACAACATTTTTGAATGAACATCATGATAATACTGAATTTTACTCTTATTAATCTTATAGCAATTTTGAATTTTTTTAAAAGAAAACGTTTCATTTTTGAAAAATAAAGAACACTATAATCTTCTCAACAGCAAGGATAAGCTTATATACTTACGTTATTAATACAAATACTCATTGATATTTTTAATAGAAACCATCTTTTTAATGATTCATATGCATGAGGAGTAAAGTTCATTTTATTTCATAAGTACTTAAGAACTGTTTCAAATAAAACATCATCACATACAGCAAGACCATGTTTAATGCCATGGACGCGTTCTTAAATAACAAAGCTCTAATGCAACAACAGGAAAAGAAATCATTTTAACACATTATGAATAAAAAAGGGGATCAGGTAAGTGAGGCTACTGCGAAAAATGTTGGATAGTTACTGTTGCAACGAAGTTGTCAATCAGTCTCAGACAGCGACAAGGTACTTTAATATCCTTTGGCGTACCCAGAATGATGGATGGTGTGATATATTCAATTTTTAAGAACAAACGATTTAATCTTAATGTGATACTTTTTTATAATATTCTTTATTAAGATATATATTTTTAAATGTTTAAAGCTGTTGCAAAGAAATAAAATTATGCTATTGGCAACATCAGATCATATTTTTGTTTTTCTTGAAGATTTACTGGCAACGAAGATAAAAAAAGAGAATTGAGTTTGGTTCCAAGAGGTAGAAACGAACGTTGAAAAATTGTCCTTGTGGAAATTGTGTATCTAATTTATGTTTGAAAAGATGTGCGCAAATAAACGAGATGTCCTGAAAACAAGTCATTTTTATTAATAGTCTACAATACAGTACAATAGAAAAGTCAAATGAATCCTCCCCCCCCCCAAGATATTTTCTTGAAATACACTCAATAACAAGTAAAACGACGTACCAAGAAGGATTTGTAACTTGATGAAAGTTTTATCAATCCTTTAACAATTTTAAATAGGAAAAATATGATTGATGTAGATTATGTTTTAGTTTGTACCGATTGGTAATTCTAAACAAAATAAATTTCTTCTTTCATGGACATGAGGACATGCGCCCACCAAAACTAATTTATGGGTAAGTTGATGTCAACATCTACAAATAAGAAATCAGGAATAGCAGCACCTAAAAAGTAGAGTATGTAAGACTCAAGAAATTTGTCTTTGTCACAGATTTGGAATTCTGGTTTGCCGTCCATGCCATCCCCCACCTTCACGGAAAAAGACGCCTTTCTGTAATGTTACCCGTGGGGAAATGAGTTTTACGTTCTCGCAGTAATGTCGAGAATCTGCATTTAGACTAAATCGAGACTCATCACCGAATATCACAATTGCTCACTGTCATACATTATACTTCTGATGAATGTCCTGCATTATACATCCGAAGTCATACATTATACTTCCGTTAATCGAAATCTCACTTAGAAGCAACATGAAAGCTGTTGGTGATAGACCTAGTAATTTTAACATCTCTCAAAAGACGAATGATGATAACTGATCTCCTCCATGCCTTCTCAATGATTTAGAGCCCTGATAGACTTAAGAGTTCGACAACTCTATGAGTCATCATTAGAATCAAAACTCGAAAAAATAACTTGACTGAAATATCGCCAGTCTTGATATCGTGACCATGGCTCCTCGCTATGGAAAAGGAAACACATGACAAATTTTAATTTAATTTTTAGTTATTTTTATATTAACATAACAGGTCAATTGAAAAGTCCCCGGCCTGACACATAGATGGCGCTACTAGAATTAAATTCATATGCTTTTTAGTTAGCCCTAACCCTCAAAAGATGCGTGTATAAATTTGACAGCTGTCGGATTATTAGTTTGTGAATTATAGCATTTTGAGTGAAGCAACTTTTGTTATTGTGAAAAAAATTGATAAAAAGGAATTTCGCGTGTTGATAAAATATTGCTTTTTGAAGAGAAAAAATATAGTTGAAGTAAAAACTTGGCTTGATGACGAGTTTCCGGACAAAAATCAACCATCAAGGGTTAGTATGCTATGTTTAGACGTGGTGAAATGAGCACCGAAGACCGTGAACGCAGTGGACACCCAAAAGAGGTTGTTACCAACGAAAACATTAAAAAAAATCCACAAAATAATTTTGAATGACCGTAAATTGAAATTGAATGAAATAGCAGACACTTTAAAGATATCAACTGAACGTGTACATCATATCATTCACGAATATTTGGGTATGAGAAAGATCTGTGCAAAGTGGGTGCCGCGCGAGCTCACTTTTGACCCAAAACAACGACAAGTTGATGATTCGGAGCAGTGTTTGAAGATGATCAAGCGTAATAAACCCGAGTTTTTGCGTCGATATGTGACAATGGATGAAACATGGCTCCATCATTTCACTCCGAAGTCCAATCGACAGTCATCCGAGTGGACTGCACACGATGAACCCGCTTCAAAGCGTGGGAAAACGCAACAGTCGGCTAGAAAGGTTATGGCGTCTGTATTTTGGGATGCGCATGGAATAATTTTCATTGACTACCTTGAAAAAGGAAGGACCATCATCAGCGACTATTACATAGCGTTATTGGACCGTTTGAAGGACGAATTCGCCGAAAAACGGCAGCATTTGAAAGAAAAAGAAAGTGCTGCTTCCCCAAGATAATGCACCGTGTCACAAGTCAGTGAAAACGATGGCAAAAATCCGTGAATTGGGCTTCGAATTGCTTCCTGATCCACCATATTCTCCAGATCTGGCCCCCAGCGACTATTTCCTGTTCTCAGATCTGAAAAGAATGCTCGCTGGGAAGAAATTTTCGTCGAATGAAGAGCTGATCGCTGAAACTGAGGTCTATTTTGAAGCAAAGGACTAATCGTACTACAAAAATGGTATCGAAAAGTTGGAGGGTCGCTATAATCAGTGTAACACCCTTGAAGGGAATTATGTTGAATAAAAAAAAAACTAATTTTGCCTAAAAATTGTGTTTTACTATGGTAGGCCGGGGACTTTTCAATTGTACTAAAATACTGTTTGTTACTAAAGATAAGTTACATGTCACACAAGCGTGAACAATGAAAAATAAAGAGTATTTTGTAATGAAGGTCCTGGTTTTTATGAAATTTTTTATCTATTGCAAAACTAGGACATTCAGAATTCTTTGATAAGCAATAAATATTGATTGATTTATTTCTTGCCTTACCAGCCGTGACAGCAGCATTTAAGGGAGACAGTGCAACATATTAGTTAATTTACAAAGTATATAACCTCTTGCAAAAGAGGTTGAGAAATATAGGCGTCTGGGCCCGAAGCCCCTCTCTGCTAGAATCTTGAAATACCTGTTAGTGTTTATGCTTGGTATATTATATAATCTAACGATATTTTTTTTGTTTATAATTTTTTTTTAATGTTTTGTTCCAATTGCATCATGACTTCGTGTTAAAAGGAGACGTTAAATATTAATTTTTCTCTCCCAGTCAATATATTGTCGATGGATGGCGAGAGTACTGCTACGCGAAGTTGGTAAGTAAAAAGGATAATTTGGGTGTTACATAAAGATGTACATACTGTACTTAAAATATCTTTTTAAAATATTTTTTTTTATAATTAATTAGATTTCCTCGAAATATTTTCCATTATACTAAAATACGTACTCTATACACTTATAAGTGATGCTTATCATACTTAATATACACATGCTAAAAAGTATTTCCAAATATTACAGAGTACAATTGACTTTCTTTCTATGTTTAGTCATTTCGATATGTAATCCCATAATTAGTTAATTTATAATAACCTTAATAAGAAACATGGCTAATAACAAGAGAATACAAAGTGAAATTGTGAAAGACCAAAAAACCACTTCAATCGAGGAAGCTTTAAAAGAGGTATAATTGATCATTGTTTACAAAGTATGCGTATGAAGCGATGAAATTTAGGCCCTTCTTTTTTAGAAGTATTATTGTAAATAACTTTGACAGACAGACAGATCATATGAAATACCCAGTTGGCCATTAAAATTGCAACACCAGAAAAGATTGATCTGACGAACGTCAAAATCACATGAAACGTATACGAGATACGGATATGCAAATGATTAGTATTTGAGTGCATTTACAAGGCGCAGGAGAGAGAAATGAAACCTGAAGCACTGCATAATAGAAAAGTTGTGCAGTGAATTTCTCATTAGGGAAGCGCTGTGTAAGGTTAGAATGTGCTCAGAAAATCATATTATGCCTCGAATTAAAAGAAGAAATCCATACCAGCAAGTGCTGGAATTCAATAGAAATTGGATGGTTGCCTGCGGATTATCGTTCCTTGATATTTACCGTGTACTGGTCGAAATAGAACCACAGTCATGTGAATATGGAATAAATGGTTTATAATGCAGTTCACTATATTGTGATGCTTAGACCTTTAATACTGGTTTAAACACATATTATTCTATTCCAAAGTATGGAATAGTATTAATTACATTAGCTCAATTTTTCTAAATTGTTGCTTTTTTCTAACTTTGCTTTGATTTAAATTGGATCTTTAATTAAATAGTATGCAAAGATTAATTAGTGTTTTTGTGTATTAAATTAATCGATTATTTGATGTACTTAAATGAATGTTCGGCTTATTTTCAGAAAAAAGATTTCATTTGATAATATTTGTAATTTCAATTTTGGTTATTTTTAATTGTATTGCTCTTATCTTAAATAATTTTAAGATATATTTTGCTTGTATAATCTAAAAAATGAACATAGTATATATATATATATATATATACATATTATATATATATATATATATATATATATATATATATATATATATATATAATGCAATGTTTATTTTGATTTGATATAAAATACTTTTTCTTCAAAGCTTACTGTTCTTCATTATATCAATTTAAATATTAAATTTGTCTCTGCTTGAACTAAATTAAGTTTAAACCGGAAAATATCAATAATATATGAACGAATATTTTAAGTGATTATCACATTTTAAAAAAATTCAGATATGTAATAGGATATGGCAAACAAATGTTAATTTTTTATTTTCGGAAACGAATTGAAATTATTTAATTACTCTTATATTATATAGATATGATTACGATTTTTCCTTCAAAGCCTTGAGTCAAAATTCAAGATAGAGCAAATAGAGGGTGCGCGAGATGTAACAGATGATAAAAAAAGGGGGCTTCGAAATGGAAGAATAGAGGCTCGATAAAATTCCCATAGAACGAAATGGAGAAAGAAAATTTAATATTCTATCTCTAGTCGGAGTATTTCATTTCCCTGCGCTTTACAACTTCAAAAGAAAACTTTGCACATTGGTCTAGAAGAAATTGCTTTTAATGTAACAAAGGATTCTAAATTTAGTTGATTACGAATCGTGTTAATACTTTTCTACCCCCAGATGTCAATTTTTCATACCATACGAACTTGGAATGTGGTTAAAATATCGGGAAATATACGAAAAAAATTTAATATAAAAGGTTTCCCACTAAAATCTACCATAATGTTGATATTAATAAAGTATTAATGCATAATAAATAATTTCTGATTCAAATGTACAAAATTTCAGGAGTAATATCTTATAAGTTTCAAATTCATACACAAATTATTAATCACATTAACTAAAAGGTGAGAATAAGGGAGAGCTCGGAATAACCATCTACAATTTAAAAAAAATTTTCAATGTAATAAAGATACCGATACTCACTAAAATTAAAAGTAAACGACGCAGAAATATGTTAACATTGTTCGCGATATTTGTCATCAATATAATTTTAAGATTTCTCTGATTCAAATTGAATATTCCTATGATTTATTATTTACTAAATAAAATTTATTTCGTATATTACACACATCGTACTTTTAGACAAGTTTTCTATTAAACAAATTTTTAAATCAGTGATCAGGCAATATATCGGAAAAAGAAAAACTAAACATTGAAAAAACTGTATTGTTATACAAGTTCCTAGCCGCTATGATTTATCTCAAAGTCTTCAGTAAATTTATTCAGATTTTACCTAATAAGAAACTGACTATTTATTCCAAGAATTGTGTCCACATTTTCAATTTTAGAACAACAAGTTACACTTCGACTGTTTAAAGATACATGTCTTTCCACAGGAAATCCCATAAGAAAACAGTAGAACAAAGAAATTGTACCTTAACAATGATGAAACATGTTGGTAAATGTAGATTGCAGCTTCTACTGGCTTATAGTAAACTCTTTTTTTTTTCCTCACTCTTTCTCTGTTATTCTCAATTTATCGATCTCGGAGAAATTGGCTAGAATTACGCATAGCAATAAGAAACGTAAGTGTGTTTGCCAACATGCGTGAGACGAAAGACAAATAGGAGAAATACAGAGAAATGCTGCACAACAAATGTATTTCTTTTCTTGTCGAAGTAATCGAATAATTCATTAATTTTAAGGGATAAAATGTGTCAATTGTTGATGCTTAATAAATAAGGAAATGTAATAAGCTTTCAAAGCTTTTTGGGGTAAATTGATCCGGGATCGACATATCACTGATAATTAAAACTCCGTATGTTTCCGTGTATTAGCCGAGAACAGTGGGCTAACGACTATGAAGGGGATGTGGGAGTTGTAAGGGAGTTGTGGGAGACGTAATCCCTCATCTCCTGACGAGGATTACTGTATACTTAAACTTTAAAACTGAAACATTTTTATATAGTAACATTTTTGTTTTTTCAAAAAAAATTAAGATTAGAAATCCTAGTCCCCACATAAATAAGGTTCTTTTCACCTTAAAAATAAACAATAAAATTTGAAACTCATTTTGAGTTAAAAGTTGAAGAAGGATATCCTCCTCCACTTGAATCCCATGAAAGATCTCTCACTACGTCCCTAGCGTTAATTTTTGGAACTTTTTGTACGCTAATTACGAGAGTCGGCTTTCATACCGATTGTCTAGTTCGCGAAAGAAAAGAGTGACAACTTTTCTGCTAGTAGCGCACAAGTGATAAATCACCAAGTATAGTACGTTTTTATCTCTTTAGCTCATATATCTTAAGTTTATAAAGGAAATATTTCTAAATTATATGATTCTTATTCTTAAAAAAATGGGTTGTTGTATTTTTGAAAGTATGTATATTACTGGTTTGTTGAAAAGTCGCCAAAACAAAAATTCTGATGTTGGTGAAATTTGCACACGAGCAAATCAAAGAGTAGCTAACTACATACTAGAAAATAACAATAGAACACCGCAGATAATGTGCAAATAAATTTAACAATAGAACGGAATACTATTTTATTCATCTAATTTACATTTTAGTTGTTTTGAATGCAAGCTTTATTTAAGAAATGAGAAAATTTCATTTGAATATTGACATTCAGGTTAAATCCCCCCCCTCCTCTAATTTCAGCTTATACATGGATTTTGAGCTTAGGGTAAATTTTTGAAAAGCAACACACTCACATTCTTGTCTTTTCGACGGAAAGGCTTGCATATGGAAATAGAGAGAGAGAGAGAGTTGAAGAATAGATAAAATTCTCAAAATGTTTTATTGCATGTATAACAGTTAAATATATTCGATTTTGTGTGTATTTATGTATAAATATATAGAACATACCATTTTAAAGTACCTTATTTGAATGCATCAATGTGCGAAATTTTATGCATGCTAATGAAAAATAAAGACAATATACTTTTAAATTAAAAAAATGTCAATACACTTTTATCCATTTCGCTACCGGAGGGAGAAAAAAAGAAGTGCTTCTCTGGGCCCGCGGCTTCTTACCGCAGAGTGTTAAGCTGTGCCTAGACGATTTTAGATATTAAGCCTAATTCGTGAAAAAAATTCCTCTAAATTCGGCTATTTATTAAAATATTTTAGTATTTACATATATTATTTAAAACGCATTAAACTGAATATATACAAAAGAAGAAGAAAAAGATTTAATCAAAATTTGAATGTTTTATACATAAAATTACATAAAAAATCATACTTTTAGAAAATACAAAATATATTTATATATGTTACATAAATTTCATGGTGTAATAATGTACCCTTATATGGAATATATAGATATAAAAGATAAATCTTATTTTGCTGTATGGTATATTTATAAAAAAAAAATCAATACATAGTCCAACGTCACATGTTTTACACACATATTTTGACACTTCACGCAAGATTTTGAGCAAAAGGCACAACTTAGTCTTTTTTTTCTTACTTTAATGACTATGTACAAATTTGAATTATTTTCGCTAACATTACTGTCAGATTCATTCATTATTTCAAAACTCTCAGTATCATATAAATATTTTCTTTTCGTCATGAATGTCGCTACAAATAAAAACCGACCCAATGAAATGAACAGCTGAGAACATTTGCTACCAAAAGCCTTAACCCCCATAAAGGGTCATAAATTCTCCTTCGAACTTCTACGAAGCAAGCAAGAAAGAAAAAAGCAAACCATTAAATCATGCAAGTACACCATTTAAATTATGTCATTACATTTGAAGAGCCGCGTCGCAGCACGTGCTTTTAACAATTACTCCCCCCTCCTCTTCCTGGTAGCCAGAAGTGAAATCCAAACCCATATCACCAAGGTCAACACTCCAAATAACCTATCTACATAGATTTCGTGGTATTGTAACGCCATATAGTAACATTAAAAAAATCAAATAAAATGTTCTCATTGAGCGTATCTCTATTGATACGCTGGGCCGCAGAAGACACTAACGCAACGTATCGCCTTTGATACGCTGAGCACAGGAGAGCCAACACGAGAGTATCGCCTGTGATTCGGTGGGAGCGAACGGGTTAAATTCACGTTACACTGTTTTGTGGCAAAGACTTTTTTCTTTGACTTATTCCAATAAAACAATTAAGAGGAGTAATGCCTGATAAACAAGAGAGGTATGGTATTGGTTCCTCGCATGAAGTCCACCTGTTTTGAAAAGTAACATTAAGGCTCCCGTCTACCCGCCATTTTGATTTCGTGGACGTAATGTTAATCCTATGGAAATTCGAATTCTCACATCTTTTCTGTTTGATCTATTTTAATGCTATAAAGTGCATCTGAAAGAGCAAAAAATAATCAATGCTTCTGTGGAATTACTTTTTTCCTAAGATTTTTAAAAATATTTTTATTCTTATTTTAATTATTCGTTTTTGAGTTTTCCGGTCTTTAAAGAATATTTTCAAATATTGTAAAAAATCGGAGAAAAAAAGTAATTCCACAGAAGCATTGATTATTTTTTGCTCTTTCAGATGCCCTTTATTGCATTCAAATAGATCAAATAATAAAGATGGGAGAATTCAAGTCGAATTTCCATAGGTTTAACATTAAGCTGATGAAATCAAAATGGTGGGTAGACGGGAGCCTTAAGGATTCCTTCTACCCGCCATTTTAATTTCGTCAGCTTAATGTTAATCCTATGGAATTTCGGCACGTTATACATATAGTTATACACGCATTTTTACATTATGAGTAATCATTTTAATGATAGAAAATTACTCATTTAAATTTTATACAAATATTACGGAAAAAATCTTTTTTATTCTAACATACTTTTTGAATATTTAACTCTTTTAAGGAAAAGGTATGATAAAATACGTAAGTTTTTGAAATTTCTAAAATGTCTAAAATTCGAAATTTCTAAAATTTCGTATTTCTAAATTGTCTTGAAAAAAAGAATTACTGTAATGCTTTTATAATTTATTAAACATTAAGCACACATACAATTTTCCTTTAAAATATAAATACAAGTATAGCTTTAAAACATAAATACAAGTATAACTTTAAACGCAAATACGAGTATTACTTTAAAATATAGATACAAGTATTTCATGAGCTTGATCTAAATATAAACAACTTCTTTTCAGAAAATAGTTATCGTATGCTCAAGATTATAGATATATCGCAATACCAATTTAATATGTTCAACAAAAGATATTATATGTTCAAGATAGATATATTGCAATATCCATTTAAATTTGAATTTTTTTTCCTCCATTAAAAAAATCGGGGCTTAGTTTACTTACTTTTAATTCACTTAACTTCGTACCCAGAGGTTCCGAAATACAGTGGTTTCCTTTCTCAAACCCGAAAGACAATCAGTCGAGATGAATTTATTAGATTTTAATACTTTCGCAACACAACTTTACGTTAAGAATTTTTTAAATATTTCTGTGTTTTTAAGATCGCCTGAAACAAATATTTTTGCATAAACCTTTATGCTATGCATTTTGATAGTGTGTTTTTTACTCTTTAAAATCTACTCTCTCATAATTTCTTTTAGGATCCGGTTCATGATATTTGGGTATTCAATGTGTAAAGAAACTTATAAAATACAAGGAATATAAATCGAAATCTGAATTTTCACAAAAAAGATTATCATCAACTATACTAAGGAAACCTTTTATTTAATATCATGAACTGGAATCTAATGTAAAAGAAATGTGAATATAAAATATATATAAATTTGACTATTTATTTCGAAGAGATATTTTGAAGTGAGTTTTTCTAGAAGTTATTGAAAAACCATTTTTGATTTGAATTTCTAGTTTTGTTCGAAACCTTATTCAATATATATTTTCTTTTACTTAAAATTTACTTTAAAAATGCTTTATTTACTTAGTTCGTACATAACATTTAATTTAAAAATCACTGCCAAAGCTAAAGTAATTATAATTCTATTTGATTTATCAATAAAATTAAAGTTATATAAATGAAATTTAATTTGAAAAGTTCTTAAGGAAGATTTCCAATGCATTTTTGAACATACAAAACATATGAAAAAAAAATTCCATTACTTCACTATTAGAATTCTTTTCAAACTTTTCGCGTTTTGAATGTAGTAATTTAAAATTTAACATCCAACAAAATTACATTTCCAGAATTCAAACATTTTGCTTTTATAGTGTCCCCAAAATAAATAATAAAATGCATAAAAGTTCATAATAAATATGTGGTCGGTCTATTTTTAAAGGAAGCTATTATTGTCATCTTGATGCAGACGATATTTGAAACGTACTACGGAGCTTTGAAAAGTCCCAACTTTAATAAATTCTTGAATAGCAGTAGACAGAAATGAAACCAATATCTTGAAAGGAAACATCCGCCCACATGCAGAAGATGGAAATTCTGTTCCATTTCTTTTAAAGTTATCAGATTCATAAAATTATAATCTTTAATAAATATCCAGGGATTCTTTAGTAAAGAAAAAGAAATATTTATAAATTCTCAAAAATTGAAAAATAATCTGAATTTGTGATCAATATTACAAAATGAAGCACAATATCCCGTGAAATCATTCGCAAAGTTCTTCACAAATTAATAAAATAATACATTTCACACACTCATACACTACTTTTTCAGTGGGTTCGCTATTGAATTACATAAACTAATACCTAAAAGTCATTTGCAATTTTTCTTGCAATGATAATTTATACAATTAAATAAAGGTTAAACAGCAATTGTGCTATATAAGTATTTACTAAATCAGAAGGGTTGTATATAAAATGCAGCATTGATTAATTTTCAAAACTTCATATTTTATAACTATAAAACTTAGTTAAGTAATTGGCATTACATTTTTTAGTTTGAAATTAAGAAAAATGTTTATAAAAGAATTTTAAATGATTTATTAAATACATGAAATAGGAAATACATGTTTATTTATCAAGCAATGTTCGTGTTATTTTTATCAGTAAAAAACTCAATTTTCAAAACTATATTAGAATAACAGAAAAAATTATTTTTGCCTTCCTATCAGACTATTGTTAACGTGGTATGAAAAAATATGAATTTCTTACATGCCGACTAATGTATATGTAGTCAGGTTTCAAAGAAATAATTGAAAATAGAATCTCAGATTAAGTTTTGTAGTCAGTTGTGAAACTACCATTTTTTTTTTCGAGATCTTCCAATTAATTTTTCTAAATCAACTTCCTTTACCACGCGTATATTTTGGGGCCAAGTAATTTTGATACTGTAGTGAATAGCCATTTATATCGCATTTCTTTTTTTTAAATAATTGTTTAATTTCTATACAAAATATGTGAAACATTTGAATATGCGGAACAGTGTAGCTAGTCCCGTGTTTAAACTCCCACATACCCTCCATTTTGATTTCGTGGACGTAATGTTAATCGTATGGTATTTCGACTTTAATTCTCACATCTTTACTGTTTGATCTATAAAGTACATCGAGTGTTTACATCACACAACATCGGATGTTTTAGATTAATAGGTGATTTACAACTTCCGAAGAGGAACTATGTATTTAGTTATTGGTGTAAAACTAGAAATGAAGTTGATTTTTTAAGAAGTTAACGACTTTTTTTCATTGAAAAGATCAATTTGAATTTACTTCTTTTCTGTCAGGAAATTTTACATGGAAATTCAAAACACGGGATATTCGATAAAGTTATACTTATAACAGACATAAAATATGAACATCGTAACAGAAAAGAAATTTAAAAGACATAAAATACACTGAAGAATATCCCTTAAAAGTGAAAAAAAAAACCCAACTAAAAGTGAAATGCAAATTACTTTGTAGAGAAATTGTTTCAGAAAAGAAGCTACTTGCGCCTAACTAATTATGAAAAATAGAAAGTCAAGCATTAAAATATTTCTTTACACTCCCCATTTAAATTTTTTTTTCTCTCCCAAAATTAAACCTTTTTATATCTTGTTCTTAACCTGGTTTCTTTTTTAATATTTTTTACCCTGTAAAGTGAAATTAACCTGGAAGAAAGACTATTGTAAAGTGTATGAACATTATGTGTCCCCATTATAATTTCTTTGATTTTATGTAATAAATGTATAATACTATGTATAAACCTCGATTTTATTTCCGTGCAAAAAAATGCATGATATTTATTTATTTATTTTTTGATAAAATTTGTGTTTTATATATCAGTGCAACATTTTATCAATTTTACTTTTTCCTCAACTTATACATTTATCCTCTTTTAAGAACTTAAAAAAATAGTTCGCAGCTGATAAGTCAATAATAAATGTTAATGCGTGTAAATCAAATGCAATGCACTCTCATTACTATCATCCTTATCTTTTATATATTTTAATAAATACCCTGATTAAAAACTCTCTGGAAATGAAAAAAGAAATTAAGCACTAAACTTATAAGTATAAAAAAGGAATGTTATTTACAAGTGAACAAAGATTAACTAACTAAAATGAAATAGCTATGCTTAAATATTGTTTGATTGGGAATTTAAGACACACATACATACTGTATAGAGTAAGAAACATAATAACAACAGAATGGTCATTTGGCTGATTGTGATGTTAGAATAAAAGAATTTCATTTCAGATTTCCCTCCGCTGCATTTTCAGCGTTTCGATGTGGGTCTCTGTGCACCTGTGCGTTTGTGTATGTCCTGTATATTTTCTCTGCAGATAAGAGAACAACTTGGCATTAATAGGGGAGTCACGTAATGTGATGGCGTTAAGCATTGGCCTTACTCCCCATTTGGCCATTAAACGTGCTCTGACCCTCAAGCATTGAGCACATACCAGTTGGATACACTGCAACATACAAACAGGAACAAAAAAATAAGATGATTGACATAAATTAATAGATGGTGAGAAAAAAAAATAAGATCAGATATGTAATAGATGATGACCACAATTTGATACGCTCTTAAAAGGTTGAAGTCACATTAGGTCCATCACGAGTTCTAATTTTTTTGAACATCAAAACGCCCATGGAGATTTGCTCGGATGATTTTCTATGGTCCAAGATATCGAGGTCGTAGTTCGAGTTCAGTTCCAAATTATGTTCACTGAATAGCAACCAAATCATAATCTGGTATTAGTGCTGAAGGCGTTATGGGATGCCAAAGCATATAAATGATTCAAGTCACTTGATAGAGGTTCAAATTTATTAAGTTCGTCGCCAATAGCCCTCGTGTTGCTTCAAGTACAACGTTAATAAAATCAACCAAACTAATCGAATAATTCAGATTAGTAATTGCAAGTAGTCCAGGACAATTTAGTTTTTTAAAAAACATTTATCTTTTCAATACTGTAATGTGTATACGGCGGGTAGTGCCAAATTAATGAGGACAGTCACATACTTTTATAATGAAACCTTTTAAATAAATTGACTATAATATAAGAGATTCAAGACAATATTTTTTATATAAATTGATTTTTTTTTCATGCCAAATTTACTTTCTTTTAATAATAGGCATCGATTTGAGTGAAACAATAACTTCAGTATTAAGCTTTACAGAAATGTGATTCCCTGGTAGTGGGATCTCTCTCCAACCATGCTATTATTTCGACATGCTATCTTCTCATCAGGAACCTCTTTCAATAGTTAGCCAATAAGAATATCTCCTTACTAGAAATCTTAACTTTCCCCAGAATATTCTCATTTTCTTGCTCTACTGTTATGAGTAACTCTGCAGATCTTTCTCTGCGGAGAATATCCGAGATAAAATCATTCATCTTGATGACCGATCATTGGTAAAGGAAGATAGATATTCCAGGTGTTTCCGTATCATTTGCTAACAAAAAAAAAAGGCTAATTTGGATCAAAATGAGATGTTTTTCCCCAAAATGAAAACAGAATTGAGGCAGGTAAAGAGGATAATCAAGCATCGTTCTAATATAATAATCAAAAACATTTGTTTGAAAAAAAATTGTTACAAGATGAACCCACATGACTCAAGAAACTGTGTTTGCTATTCGGAAAAGATATTTCTCACTGCTCACAATAACTGCTCACAATTTAGCTTTTTTTTTTTTTAAAAAAAAAAAAAACGTCATATAACCATTTATTGAAAAATTAATTACTAATTTTTTAGCGTATTCAGTGTAAAGCACAGTAAAAATTGGAAATGATTGGTAATTATATGTAGAAAGAGCCTCATTTTTAATACATTGTTGTATTTAAAAGTCAAACTGAGATAAATCATTCCAAAATTTACAGCTCTGAAAAAAATAATGATTGGTATATACTCCAAATAAAATGCTGTTTTAAAACTTGAACTATATATTTTTTTTCTTTGAAGGTATCCCGTTTTCTTCTTACGTTTTTAAATATTTAGTTGCTTTCTTCAGCGAAGTAATTTCATCTGAACAACACGAAAAATGATGGAAACTGATAAATATAAATATAAGTAATAATAAAAATATAACCATTACTTTTTACCCATTTAAGTAATATCAAAAGTTTATACTCATATGAAAATATATGATGAATAAGAACATAAATTATTATATTATTTATATAAAACATATTTAGAGTTAGCTCGTTGAATATTTTGCGAACTAAACATGAGATTTCAACAAATCGCTGGTAACAAAAACTGCAATCACTAAAATGAACAATAAAATAGTACAGTTAAAACTAAAATTAAAGTTCTGCATTCATTTTTGAGGAAAAAAAACTATTTAATGCAAAGTTTTGCAAAGAACACATTTACTCGCCAAAAATGTTAATTTTTAAAATAATTATTAAATAAATAATTTAAATATTAGAATTAAAGCAGATAATAAAATAGTGAATCTGACAATAATATTCTTTTCCGATTTTAAAATTAATGCAAATGATAAACTATTATATTGAATATAATTTTCGCTAATTTTAATTATTGCTGCCTTAAAATGAAAATAAGAAGGCATGTGCATTTCATACTTTGTTTTAGTAAGTGGTCAGTGAAACCATTTTGTCATTGTGTGAAACAATAGCACCTGTAGTGTCTAATTAATTTTCGAAAAGCTGTAGATTAAAAATCAGTCTGAAATTACTGACATTACTAGAACACGAGACATAGTCAAGTCTTAAAATTCATTTGTATAAATATTCAATTCACTTCATTCACTTCTGGATATTATACATGCAAAAGTAATGTATTAATCGAAATATAATTCAAAAAATGTTACTAAGTAAAAATCGACTTTTCTTCATTTCTGCGGTACCAAATTGCCTTAAAGACAATGGATTGTATTTTTATATTAAATAAATTACATTTCAAATTCTAACATACAATTTTTTTTTTTGCTTTAACTAATTCAAAGTATTATTTGAATATAATGAAAAACATGAACTATAAGTGCGAAAAAGTATTTTGCTGTTATAGGAAGTTAGCTTTTGTGCCATTTGAATAATAATGCATTCATATTACTGAATTTAATAAGTAAAAAGGAAGACATTGTTTCATTTTAGTTTACATTCGGCCTTTTTTTAATGTAATAAAAGATTCTTAATTTTTTTTTATTTTAATGCGAAACGAAATATGGTAGTAAAACAAGAGACAGTTTTTAATCGATATATATTTATTATATATCTAGGACAATACAAACACATATTAAGATACATAGTAGAGTATGTAAATATAACAACATAAAAACAATTAACACAAACATAAAGGACGAGGACAATAACACAAAAACGCTTTTTTTTTTTTTTTTACATTTTTTGAGCAATGTAAATTACATTATATAAGACATCAAATTACACTAAAATTACTTTAGACTAAAGTACAAACATATAAATAAATATTTTTTTAACTTTACATAATTTTTTTAATTTATAAGTATTTTTACTGCGTTAGGGTTTTTTATTTTATTTATGTTTTTGTAATTTACAACCATTTTTTGTTTTAGTTCATTTTAGTATTTTAAAAATTTATTTTTAATTTTTTTTTTTATTTTTTTTTTGCGAAAATTATTCTTTTTTTTTACTTTTTATTAATATT
>BMAW01035761.1:0-15382 GCA_019974015.1 Nephila pilipes | reverse complement strand
AATACTTAAACATATGTTGATAGAAGAAAACTGAATAAAATCTAAGATAAGTACAAGAATTTTAAATTACTGCAGATTAAATCGATATTTTCTAATTGAAGTTCAAAAGGAATAAACACAGAATCATACAATTTTAAGATTAAAACAAAACTATTAACTCCAAGCTAGAATTTGCTTTTATGAAAGGATAATATACGTTATTCTGTTCAGTGAATAAATTTTTTTAAGAGATATAAATGAAATTTAATTTAATGAAACAAATGTAAATGAAACTAAATTCAATAACCGATATTTTGTACAAAATGTAAATTGAGTTACCTTAACATATAAGTATCTAAAATGATTTATTATGACTTCTACTTCACGACTATATTTGAAGACTTTTTAAATATTAAGCATTCTTAAATTAACACTCTTTACAGATAATTTTAAACTTAGGTCTCACTAAAAAAGCAAAACTACATTTTTATCTAACTCTTTTCCTCAGCTTCTATTTATATTTATTCCTTTATTCAACAGAAATGCATCGAAAGTTTCAGAATGTTATATCTATTCCTCCTTTGGGTAAAATGCTATGAATATGAGAATATAAAAATTTATACTTACTGCCATACTCGGGTATTATACCTATTCAATACAAAACTAATATGTTTTAAAATTTCTGATACAAAAGCTTAGATTATACGCAAAAAATGCATTAACACAATTTTAATATTTTCAAAAAAAGAAATTGTGAAAAAAAATTATGTGCTTTGAACAGTATTCTATTCAATTAGATAAATATTCAACCTGTTTTTTTTTTCAATTAGAAAAAAATATAAACATTAAACCATATAAACTTTTATGAACCATTAAATATTAACAAGAAAGATGAAGAAAAAAAAGATTATGCCTGCTGAGAATTAATTTTTGTAATACAACTAACCTTTTATCCAAATAATGTCTGACTTTATATATTTTTACATTGTTGTCATGTCAAATAATAAAAACGCTTAGTTAGACGACTGGAAATTTGCATCTTTTTAGACATTTACTTAACATTTTAAGTAAATCTTAAGTCTTAAGGTATAATGAATACTGACTTTTGCAAGGAAAAAAAATACTTGTTAGGTAAGTTCAATTATTTATTTTCTATTTAAGTGGCTTTTGCTTAATAGATCTCATTACTCCTGTATAGTTCCACATTTCCTAATATTTCATCGGAAATATTACTTTTTTTTGTTAATAATAATGCACTAACTACTTACCCTTCAAATATTTCATTTGTAATTCCTTTTCTAAAAAGGAAATATTTTAAACACGAAATGAGAGAATACGAGACACATCAAATGAATAATATATTAATCTTTTTAATTAGTTTTCCTTCTACATTTTCATCACATTATTTTCAAGCCCAATAATGAAGACACCAAATTCTGATTTCAAACATCTTCAAAGAAAAATTCATTTTGATTCAAAAAGTTGAATCTCAAGGAATCTATAGTTTCCATGATAAGCTTTTACGGACGTACAAAAAACAAAATTTAAAAAATGCATAAAACGACACATATAAAGAACATGTTGTTTAAATAAAATAACATAGTTAACCTTTAAAGAATTTTTTATTAAAGGATCCAATTTTGTCTTGTGAAGAGTTTACCTCTTTTAAGTTAACTTACATGTTAAATTTCGTGAAATTCTGCTGCTAAATTTCTAAATAATGGGAATTTCGAATTGAATCATTTAATGTTGAATGTTAATCTCAAATATTTAATAATAAGGCCTATTTTCTGAACACTCTTCAAATATTTTTAAGCCTAGCGATAAATATTATTTTTCTAATCTTAAAATCATAATAAAAATTTAAAAAAAGTGATATTATTATGAAAAATGTAAATCATCAAATTCAGTTACGAAAACAATTAAACATTCGAATTACTTGTAATAATATTTCTAAACGCAAATTTTTCTATCTTACAGTTCAGAAAACATTTTATTTTGAAACTACGATCGGCAAAATATGATGTTCATGGAAACCTCTTAAATATTTGTTAATTAAACTAGTTTATTAGTTTTAATTATAGATTCTACTATCATGCGTTATTAAAAAGTTGTGAAATACTTTGAATTGCTTGGTTGGTTGGTGTCGTGTCGAATTAGAAGTCGTTATAGGGATCCATGTGCATGTATTACAGTCCGCGCAAGCTCCACAATCCTATTACAATATAGCCCTCTTTCGAAAGGGAATCCTCTCAACATCTGCAGAGAGGCAAGAACTGAAGTTCATGAGAAGACGGATTCTGAAGAAAGTTCTTAGTCTAGTTTTTGTTCCTAGTCTACTTTTCTGGAGAAAGTCTAGTAATAGTTTTTGTGATTTCTCTGCTACCATTAATTTCGCAAATCTGAGGAGACTTCTTGATATATTTCTCTATGAGTCTGTATCTTGCAATTGAATTTGCATCATCTTGTATGACAAGATTAGAGTTAATAAAATTAAGAGTTCTTGCCGCTTTGGCCAGTTCGTCAGCTGCTTCATTCCCAACGATTCCTACATGTGCAGGTGTCCACGGTAAAGTGCATGTCTTTCCAATCTGGTCTATTGCATCATGGAGTCGATGAACATTTTGTGTTAGTCTTGAACGTCCCTGTAGAATTGCTTCAAGAGCAGCTTAGGAGCAGCATTAGATTACAAGTCCTATTGCTCTGTCTTCATCATTTAAATTTATGTATTCCCTAAAGGCCTCTTGAATTGCAATTAGTTCATATGAAAAGTCGGAAGCAATATTTCTCACTCTGTAACTTGTAAGACTAGTTATATAATCTAATAGAGTAGTATGAATTCAGGGTTCCAACCCTATGGATGGTCACATATGATGAACCGTCTGTGAATATTTATATCAAATCGGCGCACAAATATGACTCGATTTTGAATTATATGCTTCCCTACAGTTTCTTATGAATATAAATGGAACCAGTGTTCAAATTTAAATGAAATTATCAATATAAGCTGTTTAGACAATTCTCTAGCTATTTCTTCAAAAGACTTAGATCCAATATTAGAAAAATTATGCTTCATTAGTTAATTAGCTACTTTAATTAAATTAATTACTTAATCCCTTTACACAAAATTTTTGTTTCGTTCGAGTCATTAACAGAGATGCATGTTATCAAGTTGTGATCTGGAATGTGCAAGTTATTAAGGATGTTCTATTTCTTAAAAACTGTACATGTGCAACATTAATATAATTTTTCTGAAATATTATACATAACCGATAAAAAAATTTATAACTGAAAAATGTAAGACTAACTTATATTCTAAAAAAAGATGGATACGCGATGCAGGAATGATATGAATCACGTGAAAATCAATTGACGAGATATATATTATGCTTGAAATAAAAGATTACAAATTGATTTGAAAGTTTTAATCACAAAATGGAACTGCATATAACTTATCTATTAATAAAGTATTTATGTCTATAGTTCCTACTTATTTTACCGTTGATTGGCAGATATAGCAAATATTGACTTGGGAAATGTTTTGTCAAATATTTCAAATAAGAAGTGCAAAACCCTGGCATGACCTGAACCACTTGCTTATCGAATCTGAAGCATGAATATTGTTTTTTTTTTTCTTTTGTCGTTGAGTATAAAGAGAATTAAATATAATTTAGTTAATAATATTCCCTATGAAGCAAAGAAATATAACTAATTATTTATTTAATTCGCTACCCTCTGAGAACAATTTTCCGAAATTTAAGATAAAAATCACAACTACTCTTTCAAGGCATGAAAGTTTTATTCTGTACATGTTAGACCAGACATATTTAAGTGATATTAAAATTGATGCTAATATAAGCACAAATTGTTCCATTCCAAAGTATGAACTATATTAACTACATTAACTCTTTTTTTTTCCCTATTTTTGGCTTTTTTCTTACTTTGCTTTGTTTTGGATTAGTTTGAGTTTTGAATAGTATGTAATGATTATTTAGTTCTTAGAGTTTTAAATTTTAGATTGTTCAATTTTTGAATGAAATTTGTTTTATTTTTATAAGTATTTTCTTTTATTTGATAATAATTTTAACTTGATTCCTTGTTATATCTTTACCAAACAATTTTTTCTCTAAGTAATTTTTTTTTTTGTTTTAAATAATTTTAAAATGTTTTGTGTTTATAATATGTACTTCATTTGATCTCATTTACAAATAAATATTGCTTCGAAGCTCACAAAAACAAATAGCGCAGAAATAGCTCGTCTACAGAATGAGAGTTCCAGCGTTCCAGCGCTGACAACATGAAAAATTCAGCGTTTAAGCTTTCTTTAATTGTTCTCTCTTTTCTACTATAATTGCTAAAATCTTCCAGAATATACGGCATCTTTTTTAGCGCAGTGTGCTTGAATATTTTCATGTAATGTATAAACCCAAGTGTTCTCAGTCTGAGAGAGTACTCTGCCAAGTGTAGCTGCTCTTATTCTGTTAATGAATCCCGTTATTCAGATATTTCTTATGGGTTCCAATACTTACGTGACACTTTGGTGGAGGAGCAGGGTACAACGGTTACTAAATCCTGGAACCGCACACTGTGTTAAGAAGAAGTAAACGATAGAAGAGTATTCCTCCTGTTTTCGTGCTCTGTACTGCAATTTTAAATGAGCAAAACATCAAAGAAGATGGCCATGGAGGTGGAAACTCAGCCCATGATTATAATACCTCATGTGAAATAGGTCATATATCCCTCTGTGTATCATGGAGACAAAAGCCTAGACCCAAAAAAATGGCTTAAGGAGTATAACCGAGAAGCTAAATACAATAAATGGGATAACTGAAACTATCGTTTATGTCGATAAATTGAATCTTTCGTTTTATGTCGACAACTGCGTTGTAAGAGTAAATGATACTAGACAGCAAGAAGAATTTATATTGAAAGTTAGGACGATTTTATATAGAGGTTGTTTTAATTAACGAAATTGGGAAAGCAACGCTGAATGTAAATACGTATATAAGAGTACAGGGACAACGAAAGTTTGAGGAATTCTATGAGATCTTGATAAAGATGATTTTAAATGTGATGTTTATATGGAAGATTTAAAATCTGATAAATCTGATTATAATATTACGAAGAGATTTAATTTAGCAGCTGTACAGAAATTTTTTGACCTACTTGGCATTTTATGTTCTGCAACATTACCACCTAAGATACAGTTGCAGAATACATGGAAATTAAAATTGTCATGGATTCACTTTTGCCTGATGATGTTGTGAAACCATTTTTAAAGTGGTGGAGTGAAGTAGAAAGACTTGCAGATATAGAAATTCATCGTTATTTTGAAATTACTGTTACTACTCAGATGCACGTTTTTGTTAATATGTCTATAAAGAAACATATGCAACTTGCGTATTTCTTAGATCAGTCACTTCCCACGATGTAAACGTCGTACTTGTCAGAGCAAAATCATGAGTTGCTCCTTTAAATCAGGTGACTATACCCAGGTTAGAGTTTATGGCGTGATGCATAGGTTCTAGATTAGCATATGTGGCGTAGCAAGCACTTTAACATTACGGAAATGGAAACCATTTTTGAAGCGATTCAATGGTAGCTTTGTACTGGATGAGGAATAAAGGGGGGGGGGGGGGGGGTCAGTTTTTGTATAAAATAGAGTTAAAGAAATAAAAATGCTCTTTCCTAGAAGTGATTGGTGGTATGTACCAAGAAAAATTAATGCGGGTCATCTTGTTTCTCGGGATGTTCATTTCGAATTGTATCTAATGGTTAGAATATGTATATTACTCCTGATGGTAGAATCGTATAAAAATTATTCAAAATATTTTACATTGCTGGCCACACAAAATGCAACACCCTGAAAGAAGCATGCAAACCATGTGAAATTTATATCATGCGTTTGCGACGATGAGCTATGCAAATCATTAGCATTGCAGCGCAGACACACATCACGTGCGACCGTAGTGCCACTCGCAAGCGCTATATAAGGGGAGAACAGTTTGGCAATTTGAAGTACGGCAATTGTTTTTTCGTGCGTTTTTTTGAGTAAGCTGTTTACCTATGCCTCGTGTAAGACATCGAGCGTCTTTTGATCAAGTTTCTGGATTCGACCGAGGAACAATAGTAGCCTATAGGGATTGCGCATTATCCTTCAGAGAAATCAGTCAACGTGTTGGACGAAAACAAACAACTGAGATGCAGATCTGTGATCGCTGGATGCAGGAGGGACCGACGGGGCCGATTGCACCCACTTCGTTGCCTTACTGCTCGTGATAACAGGCAGATTGTGCGCATGGCAGTTATGGATCGCGCAGCCACATCACGAACCATAGCACAACAGATTCAGTCTGCTACGCATCATTCGGAGTCCGCTCGTACCATTCGACGCCGTTTGCAGCAGAGTGGAATGTCCTCCAGGCGTCCATTGCTTCATTTACCCTTGACTCGAAACCACAGGTGTTTGCGCCGCCAATGGGAGGATGCACGGTGGACATGGACAACGGAATGGAACGACATTGTGTTTACTGACGAATTCCGCTTCTACCTGCAACATCACGATGGTCGGATTCGAGTTTGGAGACACCGTGGTGAAAGGTTGCTGAACTGTTTAAGTTTAGTATTTATAAATGTTATAAATCATTTTCTTCACAGTTTATCTTCCCTTAGTTTTCATTGTTTTCATAACATAATGGCAATTGAAATGAACTCATTTTTGTCATGAAGAAAACCTAAGTATTTTTAAGTAAATTATTTAAAAATATATCGAATATATTATGTAAGAATATATCGAAAGAAATCAACAACTTCAAAGTTTCACTAATCAAAATAATAACAGAATCGCACTATTTATGAACTTAAAAAGTAAAATCAATATCAAATTATCTAGTATCTGTTGCTTTAAATAAAACCTTTGACATAAATGCAAATAAGCACACAAGTTATTGGCTAGATTACTCAAAATGGTTTTAAAAGAACAAAATTTACGATGTTCATATGAAAATAATATTTGGAAACATTTGACCAAATCGAATTTTAAAAATTCATTCCTTGGAAATAGGATTAATAAATAATGTTTCAAGACACAAAATCTTTAATATTAACGTATGTTCACAAGTGTATTCAGAAATGCATATTCTCATTAGAAAAAAAGTTTAATATGAACCAGAATGAATGATCATTTTCTGTGAAGGAACTAAGAAAATTACAATATGCTTCTTCTTAATCATATAATATATCCATAGAAATACTTTGTCATGTAAATGATTCTTTTAGCTGTAACGGAAATAAAACACTATAAGAAGATATAATACAGTAAAATTTCCATCTTAATTTACAAAAATGAATAAATATAAAAGAATTAGTACGTATATTTTGATAAACTGAAAACGTCTTTGGAAATACTTTGGAGACTTATACAAAACGAAATAAGATACAAAGTTTAAAGTTATAATGAAAACTTTACATTAGCAAAGGAAAAAAATTTTAAAAAAATAATGACGTCAACAACAGTATTTTAAAAAATATTAATCTATCAAAATGTTTATGCTTTTATTTCATATTATTTATATTGTTTCAACAAGATTCTGGATTCTTAACAATTTTTTGATTCATATTATAGTTTACGTAGTTTTGTTTTCATATTATAATTTAATTTTTTATTTGTGTCACTATAAAACTTATAGCATTCAAGCAATAATAATTTTGAATATAAAAAATAGATATACCATGGTACTTCTTATTCTTTTCCTGCATTAGGTTGATCTAATCATAAGACAAATTGAGGATGGATTCCAAAAAATCTTGAGGACTTTAAATTACTCGTACTTTTAAGTCAAGGCATATCTGAAGATGATCACACACAAAGCAGATGAAATCATGATCAAAAAGTACATGATGTAGAGTACAGCCTATTATCTCATATACAGTACATCCTTAGGCAAGTAAGAATAAAAATTTCTTTCGGTACCAATATGTTGTGCTTCTAAACCTCCTGTTTGGGAGAATTGTCAGAATGGTCTAGTAAATCCTTTTGTATACCATGTAGGCATAGAAATGTGATCTGAACTTTTTTCCAAATCAAGAAATCAAAATATTTCTCTGATAAAGATGATATCTCTTAATTTGATAATATAGTTGTTTACCCTATTTGTACTGAAATGTATTAATAGTATGTTATTTTATTACTGTCTCAAAACTACGAAAAGCGTATTAGGCAGTAGTGTCATAAAGTTAAAACGATGAATTTCAATCTTAGGTACGGTATAATGCATAATATATATCTCTTTTCAAAACAAAATGTGTGTTATCCGAAGTAAACTAAACTAATTAAATTACTAACTTCTATTTCAAATATCATCTTAAGAAACTAAATTTTCTTACACAGTTTTTAAATCCTAAATTTTAAAAACTTGTCATATCACACTAAAAAGAAAGTTGTGCCTTAGATATGAATTTGTTATTTTGAAAATTTAATTCACTGAGAGCCTATCAATTTACTAAGTAAATTTCGTCCAAGAATTTGCATTGACAAGGAGACAGTAGAAAATTCCTCATGCTTCCTATTTATTATTATTATCTTTTTTACAATTAATTTACTGTCTTCTTCCCTAAAATAAAAATTAATGCATTCCATTCCTTGGTTTTCTATACAAATTAACAATAACTAATTTATCTCAATTCCTTAAGGTTGTAAAGATGTAGTTACGAAAATAAGGCATTAAAAAAGAATGCTAGCTGCATACAGACAATATTCTTGCAATCATCGTTCTCTTTTCATGATCATGTTTCATTGATAGCTTAATAAAGCACTAAACTTCACCTTAAGAAATTAGATGACTCTCCATCGAATCGGAACGGTAAGACGTCTGATATCTTTTAGATTCCACCATGTGATCGTAAAAGAGCTTCGCTGTAAACAAGTAGTAAAGCGATCGTTTTTCTTTACGATCAACCAATTATTATCTTAGGAAACTTAAACATTTAACACCCACACATTACATGATTTAGTTAACGCAAGCACGAAGCAATGATGAAAAAGTCACTGTGAACAAAACATTTATCGCCGGATTTTCCTTGCTTCGTTGCAAGGATCAAAGAGGACCGAAAATGTTCCTATAAGAAAATAAATTAAGTGTTCCTGCATGTTTGAAGATAGTAAGTTATTATTGTTATAAAAAATGAGTTATGTTTCTTCATTTTTGAAGATAGCAAATTATTATTATTAAATTAGACTTTCTTTTTTTTTTAACAAAATTGAATGCATGATATTGAATCGTTATATATTTAAGAAGTTTCATAATTTATTACATAAACAGTATTCTTGTAAGGTTCCTATTTTGCATTTAATTAAATATCATGAAATGTATATGTAAGTACTTATTGAAGTAATATTTTGCAAAAGAAAGAATTTTACCTTTTACATATTACAAATAAGATTTTTGGGTTAAAAGTATAGTTTGTGTTATGTTTAATAAGAGACACGTTGTATTTTAAGTATTTATATTACTTATTAAAATTTTTCACTTAAAGATAACTCTCACATTTCTACAAAGCAGAGAAAAAAATATATTTCTGAAACGCATTATACGTTTATGTGAGGAAATTCGAGTTTGAAATTAATCGTTTCTACTAAAAAAAACAGTCTTTAGTAATAATTTATATTCAGTTAATTATTAATGATCGCAAATTTTATTTCATTATTTTAGAAACTATCATGTATTATTTATTATATTCTTCTGTTTAGAGAATAAATGATAGTAGGCAATCATCTCTTAATTTAAGGTATAAGATGAAAATAGTAGTCATTTTTTATCATAATATATTAGCCTCTTTTGTTTATGAGAAAAAGCATTTGGAATATTATAGATAATAAACTTTGTTTTTATAATGTGTAATAGAGGCCTTTACATTCATAAATTCACTGAAGCCATCTATTTATGGTTTGATAAGATCCATTTTCTATCTATAAATATCCTTATCGAGTCATATATTGTACTGTCCACTTTTAAATTAACTGGGATAATCACACCATGTAAAGACATTAAATAGATACAGATGACAATATTTTCAATTTATATTATCATGCAAGCTTATAAAGTTATTGGAAGACTCTCGCTTTTTAAAGATGAGCAGTTTTTAGAATCAAATAGAATTGAATAAATAATTATTTAATACATTCACAAAAAATATATTCCTAATTGTATAAATTTTGTAAGACAAAATAATTCTTAAAAATAGAAAATGAAAATTATTTTCATGATTTTTATCTACATTTAAACAAGTTCATTTTATAAAAGGAAATTAATTGTCAACTTTATTAATGAAATAAACATTCTACACATCAAAAAGAAAGAAATGTAAACAATTTTTAGACAGAACTCATAGTTATATTTTTCCATTTTATCATATTTTTTCTTGCCACAACGATATTTTTTTAAAATTATATCTTGCAAAACTTGGTATATTTAATTTCTTAAGTAATGTGGCAGTCAACTCGAGTAGAAAAAAAAAAGTCGAATGGAACCGAAATACTTTAATTTATGAATATATAATCGATAAATAAATTTTTTCAAGACTCTAATGGCAATAATACGTGTATTGTCTTAAATGTTTATCACAGTATGTTACAACTTTTAAAACTATATAAATAATAACAACATATTTGAGTTTTAACTCTTGAAATAGAAAATGCAGTAAAACATCTTGTTAAGTCCACCTCCAAATAAGGGCATCTCTATTTAAGAGGCAATTTGGTTGGTCCTGAAGTTCCTTTCAAAGAAAAATAGTAAATGTATTTACATCTTATTGTGGAACACTTCTATTTGAAGAACAAAATATCTGATTCCAAGGACGTACCTATTTGGGGTGTACGACTGTATGATTTTCGCCACAGAGAAGAAATGATTTCATAGTTCGCTCAATTTTTAAATATTACGCAATCGTAAGAATTATAAAGCAGCTTAATAAATTCAAATACATTTATACTTAGACATTTCATTCTTAGTAAAACCAAGCAGAAAAAATTAATAATTTTTAAGCACCAAATAATTAGATTCCGCGATACAGTTTTTGTTATGGCATGTATAATTTTGAATGATGACAAAATTGTTGTTGCTGTTTAATTATTTATTATGCATTTGAAATGATGTCTCATATTTTTTTAATTACAAGCAAATTGCTTGAAAGAACAGCAATTATCCCTTATAAAAAATTAAGAATTTAATGTTAACACATTTGCAAATTAATCATTTTACAAGTAATAAGAAATGATTATAACTCTTTCAAAGACTCTGAAAATAATATAAATTTATAATGAGTCTTAGGAAGAAATGTAAATATATTATTATATATTTTTTATTAATATTTAATGTATCAGTTGTAAGAAAAGGAGCATGATGCTAATACATTTATTGCGAAAGTTTGTTCATAAAGAATCGCTTGATTTATAAATTTTGTATTTTAGAGCTAGAGGCAAAATCTAAAAGAAAAAAAAGGCGCAAGAACTATAAGTATAATTTGTTTTATTCAACTTGCAATTCAATGCAAAATGCAAATTCGAGTCAAAAATAATCATTCGTCTGGTAATTTTATCCAGAGTGGTAAAAACATGTGTTTTCTTTTCTATTTAAAATGTGCAAGATATACACACTCAATTGTTTTTTCTTGCGAATACACCTTTTTTTCAATGGAGTGTCAATTTAATCTCATATTGACATCAACGGATTACCATATACTAAAACCATTTTATGTTTATTTGCCAAAAATTAATTAATTGTGACTTCAGTCAACAAAAAAATGATATTTTGAAGTTGAATGATTCTTTTCATATTTCGTTGTATATTAAATCAGGAGAGTTAGATCACACAGGTTGTACAAATAAATATTACATCAAGAACGATAATATTACAATCTTAGAAACATTAAAATACATAAATTATATTATAAAGACAGTTGTTTTCTTCATATTACTTATGAATATTAGTAATAAAATAGAATAGTCGAACATTTGAAAAAAATATTCAATCATTTTCAAAATACTCATTGAAAGATTAAGGAATATATCAGGCTAAATTGTCAGGTTAAATAATTAAATTAATTAATGAGACACAATACTGTAATATTTTCATTTTTGTAATTATATTAAATTAAATTTAATAACTAAATTTTCATTCAGGTTTGGAGTTAAATTTTAAATACTAATCTTTAAAACTCTAAGATATCAAAAGATCTATAATTTAAATTTATATATATATATATATATCAATTAAAGGATTTGGAATAAAAATTTTATCTAATGAAAACAATTGGAATGATATGAAATGATTACTATTCTATGAATATTGAACTATTATTATTTGAATGGATTATTATTATTGGAGTTAAAAATGTGATTATTATTAACTCTAATATAATCTCACGTTTGAAATATTTTGCGATTTCGGTAATAATGGTTCTAGTAGAAATTTCAATCAGATATTGATGTATTTTGAAATACATTTTATATGATGTGTGATTTATATTATAAAACATGACCGTGTATGATGGTAGACAGGAACTCAAAGAATTTTAATTATAATTATTGTCAATGACAAAACAAAGTAAAATTATCTTAGAATTTCACTAAGCTCAAATATATTACGTTGAAGAAAATCATCAAAATCTCCTTTTATGAAATACTTTTAAACTTAAGATAACCAGAAAAACAAAATGTAGTTTATAATGCCTTTAAGGTAAAATATCTTTCATTTTGGTATGGAAAAGAAATTTAAACTTTATAAACATGAAAATGTCGAAACGGAAAAAAGTAGAAATTATTTTAATACATATTATTAACGTTGCCTCAAATTAACTAAGAATTTTTAAGAAAATAACTATTTTCTATCAATTGCTAGCAAATGAAAAAAAGTTTATATTAATAATTTTATTGCTTTAAACTCAAATAAATTTCCAAATTAGATGTATTTTACTGGATTTATATAACTCTTGTAAAACAAGGAATTGACGTAATGCATAAAACCTATGATTTATATGTATAGATTTAAATAACAAAAATGAAACAATAATTCTCTCTTGAACCACCTTTTAGAACTCCAGCTACCCAAATAAATTAAACTCTTTATTACATCGCAAATTCTTAAAACATCTTTTAATTTTAAAGAATGTAATACTACTAAAATATATTGAGATAAATAATAGGAAGTAAATTATCCCAAGGCTATTGCGATATTTACATACTGCTATAAGTAAATACAGGAATGATGTAAACGTTTCTCCCTTCTCTTAAATATGACTAAAATTTTCGGAAGTTTATTAGGATGTAATTTGAATTATATTTCATATATCATATTGCAAATTAGGCATTAAATAATTATTTTTAAACATATACTGTTTACACGGGAAATATCTTCTTTCTTTTATTTTTATTAAAAGATAAAATAAGCATTTCATAGCCAGTGCAATTTATTTTTAATGCTTAAAAATATTTTTTAATGCTTAAAAATATTTTTTAAATTACAATTCAAACTCTCTGGTCACCAAAAATGCTATAAGTGTAATCTTATATCACTTTAAAACTATTTAAATTGATAAGAGTTAACGGTGTTATGTCCGGAGAACAACTTGAAACCTAAATCATAAATTGATTATTATAGTTTATTAATATTTCTGTGACTTCAATTAATTATTCATTATGCATATAAACCTGTTATGCGTTTAAAGTACTTATAATATTTTGATACGATAAGAATAAAATGTTAAGTTAAGCAAAAACATAATAATTTTTTTTCAAAGTACCTCTTATTTTATTTTACTCTAAGTGTTTCACTTAGTAAACAAACTTACTAAAAATATTAATTTTTAATATATATATAACATAGTAATTTATACCCAATCACTATAAAAATGTATATTTCAATTTATTTTTATCATATAATTTTTTTAAAAAAATTATCGTTCTTTTAATTTTATGAAATTTTTCATTGTTCCTTTATATTTGATTAAGTAAAAATTTTAACGAAACAGATGTGACGGATAATAACTCTGAAAGAAATGAATGTTAAACATATGAGGACAGAAAATTGAATAAGACGAATGACTTTAAATGAAATATATCCCACTCGAAATGAGGACATTCTTTTTTAATGTTTCAGTGTTTTCGAAATGAATTCCTCTTCCCCTTGCATTTATTTTTCTCCTAATTACTAGATATATGCTTACAATTCCTTTCGGCATTTTTCTCCAGAATTTTCTCCTTTGCTTAACTTTCCCGCTCATTAGCAATAATGACAGATATCTTTCTGAAGCGGCAAGTGAATCCTGACAACCAATGAAAAGTTCGCGTGGAAGAAAATAAAAAAAATAGAAAGTGAAAAATATTTCTTCTTCCTGTTTCCGATTGTCAAAAGACGAGTTTTATTACTTTTGTCACGGGTGAGCAAGCGAAAACTAATGGCTCTTTTTCTATGTTTCGTGGTATATTATTTCAGGGTAGAAGAAAATATGAGTTTAATACCCACATTAAGAATCTTTTGGACGAGAAACGCTCTCCTCATAGGCAACCATACGAGAAAAAAAAAGCTGAATACATTACATAAAGCGAATGGGAATGTTTATTGCAATACTCTTCAAGACATCTCCTTCACCAAAGATGTATTAATACATAATAAGAATAAAAGAGGATATTCCATTTAGCTTTTTGATTTTATTTTGGGAGGTCGTTTCTTCCATGCTGTGACACAAATTCAGTGACCGAAAATCTCGAATAAAACAGAAATATTCTAGGAGAACAAACTACTATAATAAAATAATATGTGAGTACTAATTTCATTCAGAAACTCAATAAATGAAGTTAGTTCTAGAAATTTCTTAGACTCTTCAGATCAAAAAGGTTTATTATATTTATTCTCGAAGTTTTTAAGTTTATTACAATATATACGAATTTAAAAATGTAAATTGTGTTTAAGACTTCCAGATTTGCTCAATATTTTACATTTATGTAAGATATTTCAGTAATTTTTTTTCTGTAATATGATTAAGAAATTCGAAATTCAAATTTATAACATGAATAGCATCTATTTAAACATAAATTTCTTTCGAGTTCATATAGTGTGAACCTAATAATTAAATGTAAATTAAAGGTAAAATTTGTGGAACTTGACTATCTATCAAACAGAAACGAATTATCATTTAACCTCCATAAAAAAGGAAAATTAACTCAATATGTAAAAGATCAAAATATATTTGCTTAGAAGTTTTACATTTGATTAAAAGTATTAATATTGCAATATTAATGAATAGTATTTGTTAGATCGTTCAATACATGAATATATTGGCAAATTAAAATTATACGAATGCAAAATCCTCCAAAGTGTAATTTTTTACCGGTTTTGGGAAGATATTA
>BMAW01035755.1:15727-40054 GCA_019974015.1 Nephila pilipes | reverse complement strand
AAGATTTTACAATTATTGAGAATTTCAAAGAAATATTTTAAAAACATATTTTTAGTGATACACAATTCATGAATTGTTGATAGTTTAAAGAACCCAGCATAGGATATATGAGTTTAGCGTATCATTTAGTGCTATAATTAAGAATGAATTTAAATTATTAGTGGTATATTTAAAAGTACAAAAATGATTGAAATCTATTTGGAGGTGATTGCATATCTATCTTATCCTGAACTAAAGAATATTCTCAAATGGAAATGTGTTATTCTGAAGAGATTTAAAATTCAAAATGACGTTCCCAATGTCATGACAGCGGCAGACATGAAATGAATCTGATTGACTGGTATGATTTAAAGTAATGAAATACAGCTTTAAAAAATTAAAATTAAATAGGCAAACTCGGAGTGTGGTTCCCCAATGAGCCATAAAATGTCCTATCAAAGTTCATTGTGTCCCTGCAACTTTCCTCAATCATATATCCTCCAATTATTGTGTTGAATGATTAAAGGTGGGATGGAATTTGGGGACATACGTTCAAAACGAACTTCACAATCTCTCATGAAGGAGAAAAAACGATTTTAATCTCTTTTCAGAGAGTTCACGGCCATACGAAATTATACGATTAGCCGCGTTTTGGTGGATCCGGAGGCAGACTAGATTATCCGCACATAACAATTAGAGAGTTAAGCAATATCTTTAATAAATGTGTTATGAAAGTATACCAAATATTTCAGTTTACATGGAACAAATAACACACAAAACTAATGAATTAATTTCTTAATGATATTGATGTGTATTTCTTTGAAAAACGTGTAGAAATTTGTAATATTGGAAATTTAAATTTTCTTTTTCTTTTCATATGAAAGATTATTTCTAAAAATATAAGTATTACTTAAAAATATTTTTGTCTTCCTCCTTGCATAATATTAAAAAATTCGGAACGATGTAATATAATAATCCTTTCTTAAAATGTTCCCTAATATGTCTCAAAAATATGTCTATATATATATATATGAATTTGTCTCAAAAATCAGAAAGATTTGCAACTAAGACGGGAATTAAATTCTCTATGACATTTTTTTTTAGTTCTGTAGATTAAATAAAGTACCGTTTTAAGGCACACAAAAATTGAAATTCGAAGATGAAACAGTTTCATATAGGGTATGTTACTTTTCCTTGCATGTCCTAGTATACTGAAGTCAGACGAAAGATATTTAGCAATTTTAGAAACCTTTTTATTATAAAGGTCTTGCGATTTCTTTTTTCAAATCATTTTATTTCTTTAATTATGTAACATCCAGAAAGAATAAGCATTCTCTGTACACGTTTTATTTTAAAGAAATATAAGTAATTCAAATTCTATGTCGACGTTTGTGAATCAAAGCTCTCAGAATTTCAATAGGATCCAAATATGTAGTTTGAGGTGTGTAAAACACATCTTACAGCTTACAATTAATATAATTTTATTTCTTATATATCGATATATAGTTCTACAATTTTTATTAAATATAAAAAAATATATGAGAGTAAAAAAGTTCTTGCATTTATCCCCATTCATATATATATATAAAACGTTTGAATGTATTTATATTTGAAACACTGAAATGTAAAATTATTGCATTTTTTCACATCCCATACAGAAAACAAATTACCATTAAAGAGTCGAGTCACAAAGAAAAGAAGAAAAACCATAGACATCCTTAACTACAAAATCTGATTTCCTGTGAAAATATCGTTACAATAAGGGTTTTAAAAAAGCATAATTTTAAGTTAATCTTCTCTTTCTGCAGAATTCTACAGACATCCAAAACTAAATCTGATATTCCAGACTGTTCTTTTTCAGCAGACTATTTGTGAAACAGACAAAGTATTCCGATACAAACATTTATTTTTATTCAGCATCCATATCAATTGTGGTTTGGAAATAAAAATAATAAAAAAAAGAATGGATAAATAATTCAAGAAAGTCTGAATACGTGTTTTTTCATAGTTCTTAATTTTTTGACAGTCTGAGGCTTAAGAAAATTAAAGAAATTTACAACCAAATAATTTTTGAGTTCAATATGTTCTGTGTTTTGAAATAAAGTACGTCAAATAAAGTATGACAAGTGGATAAACTGATTTTCGCATTAAAACTGATAAACAAGATCCGCAAATTAGGAAAACCAACTCAACAATTCTAAACTTGACACACTTCTACCGGACCTATACTTCCAAAAATTACATCTCATTTCTGATAAGGAAAAATAAATATTAATTCAATAAATTTCAGTACAAAGGCCATTTAAAATAGATTTTTTTGTAACTTATGCATGTTAAAAATAATCATTAAGTACTTGTCTGTTTTTCTGCAAATCCTTCATAAGGTAATGAAGATGATTACGCAAGACTGAAAATTTATTTCGAAATGAAGCATACCATACCTCATCTTAGAATAATAAAGTGTTCCGACATTTATAAGTCCTTCTAGTACATTAATTTGGAAATAACGAAAATTAAACTGAACTGTAAACATATATCAAAGATATATTTTCTGAAAAGAGTTTATGGAGTAGCACTTTCACTAACGCGTAGTGTATATATATATATATATATATATATATATATATATATATATATATATAATTGTTTTCATGCTAAACATGGTATTAAACTGGTAAACATTATTTTATATCCATAATTTTACATGAATCATTGCTGTTGATAAAAAAGTTTAATAGGAGAGTTATAACTAGATCTGCACAATAAATCAACTAATATATTATCAATATTTTACTGCATTTAGTTATAAAATATACCATCACTTGAAAAATGCAAATAATATACAAGTTATATTTTTTTTCGAAGCAGTACAGAGCTAAAATTTGATTTCGAGTAATGTAAAATACATAACTCATTAGAAATTATTAAAAAAATAAATACAATTAGCTATGTTTGTATTTCAAAGAAAGAAATCTTAAGAAAGCAGTTAATAAGCTAGATTCATTTCTTATTTCTATATTTTTGTTTATATTATTTTTGTTAGATTTTAAGTAATTATTAGTAACATATGCAGCGATTTACCATTAAATCCTTCAATTACTCAATTTTATGTGACATTTTCATTTAAGACTATTTTATATTCCCTAAGTATGAACTTCTAAGTAATGCAAAGGGATAATAATTTCGTAAGGTATTGAACGCATTTAATTGAATGAATTTTTTTTTTTTTTTAAGATTTCTGACATTGATTAGTTTTTTCTTTTCTATTTCAATAACTGCAATGATGATTAAAATTTAACTAATTTACATTTACATATGTTATTGATTTCACTTTTAATACAGAATTGAATTTGAGTGTTTTACTTTTTTCCAACTACAAAACTTATTCCTTTTAGAGTAATTAGAGTATTTTTAAACGTATTCCTTCCAAAACGTATTCCTCACTGATGCAACTATTAAGAAAACTCTCCAAAATATCAAATAAAAAGGTAAATCACTTCCGATACTTTTTTCATTCATATTTTCTATTTCTTAAGAATTTTAAAAATACTTCGTGAATAACTATTGTTTGGCCATTCAAGTTAAAAGTTTGCATAAAAGCAATGTCAAAAATTTAAGTAAAATAGTGGAAAACTAAATCCGTATCCGGAGGAAAATCTTCTTTAAACTTTTTTCCATAAACGATAAATGTGAGTGGAAAAAATTGAGAGTAAAGATTCAAAATAAATTCCTTTTCGAAGTTAATACACTTTCGTAAAATTGTAGTATTCTTATTGTAATATCGTGTCCATACCTAATCTCTGTAATTTTCTCTTGAAAAGTATTTTAAATAATCTGCATCTATTATTTTTTTTAAGAAAGCATCGTTCCTTTCAAACCTCATTATTTTCTTCAAAAGTGTTGATCCCTTTGCGCTTGCTAACACGTTCAGGAGCGGGGAAAGAGAATTAGTGAGGTAAAATACGAAACTAAAGCTATATTGTGATCGCTGCATTCCACCTACAAACTGAATGAAATGATTTTTACTCTTCTTTTTTCTTTCAGGTTTTATTTTGTTTATTTTAATTAATTTTTTTTAATTAACTTAATTTTTTTTTTTTTTTTTTTCATTTTCATGTGAAATTTTACATGAAATTGCGGATGTAATTGAGTGTATGAATTCGCTTTAATTTTTACAGTAATATATAAAGAGAAAAAAATACTTTTCGTTGTCAGTTTTTGTAATAATGTTTATTAATTTAGTTATTTCTATTTTCTCGTAATTTCAACGATATATACACTCTTATATTTCTTATACACGAGTACAAAATATAAACACAGTATAACGCACAAAAAATTATTTTTAAATGAAATTTAAATACGTATATATATATATATATATATATATATATGGTAGCAACATTCATTTCGTAAGCCAAACCCTATATTCCAGAGTTTCATTTACTTAATTATAGAGGTTTATTTTTATTTTAATTAGCTCCTAAAGTATATTTAAATAGTCTCTAAGAAAATAAATACTTTGAATTAACTTAAACACACTATAATATTTAAGAAAAACATTTTTGATGCTTATCCCAAAAACTTAAAAAAATTACACAATCTTTGAAAAAGGTGAGACTTGTTCATAAACCAACGGGAGAGGAGACGAAATAAACAAAATCTGTGGAACTGTCCTTAACATTCCCTGCAGATCTCCGCTGACAGGAAAAAGGGTTCAACATAAGGAGAAAATTGATTAATCAATATAATTTTTGGTTATTCTGGGGCTTTGTAGGAAGATTTGTTAGAAAACTGAAACAAAATGTAGAACATTTTGATTTTTTTTTTACTTTGGCGAATGGAAAACAAAGTAATATCACAAAGTAAATAAAGTAATAAAACAAAGTAAAGCAAACTAGGAATTCGTTTTTAGCGCAGTCATTTTATATGCAGCATAGAAAGCACGCAATAAAACACGTTATTCTTGAACATGAAGATAAAATACATAGATAACCTGATTCCAGTTTCTTTTTTCATTCAGTTGCGTTTAACTGCTTCAGAAGCGGAAACAAAATATATTGTTTGACATATATTTAGCACTAAACACCAAAAACATATTTGGTGAATATTCCATACTCCAAACACTAAAAATATATTTGAATTTTGGAGTATAATAGTTGTACTATAATAGCTGAATTTTAAAATTTATTTTAAGAAATGCTGTCACTAATGAACTACAGGGTGATTCATTTTTTTTTCCAAGAGGTATTAATTGAAAAGCATAATTGTATCTATGTAGTTTCATTAATTTTCAAACTATGATTACATGAACAGTAATTACCTTATAAACACAATAAAAATATTTACATAATCTACACAGTTATTAAAAATATACCAGAGCTAAAAAAGCATTTGGGCATCAAGGAATATGAAGGCTTTTTAGGACCCCTCACATTTAAGGTACTTCCCATAATTGAAGATATTTACCCTACTTCACAAAACAATTGTGTAAAATATGACATATATAAGTGTATGTAACGCTGATTAGCTCCGTTGGGTGATTTTTAAAATTATTTTAAGAAAAGAGAGAAAAATATTTCGAGTTTTTACATAAAACGATTCTACATAAGTAATAGTATAGATCTATATTTCGATTTTCATCTTCAAGTAAATGAAGCGTGAATGATATAAATTAAACACAAGTGCAGAAATATAAAATTGACTAGACGTATTTAGAAACGGCATTAGCAACCCCTTCTTAACGGGTGTCACAAATACGATACGGCAGAATTTAACCTTGAAAAACGACTGTCGCATCAGTTAAGGGAAGAATTTTTTCTTAAGGACCTAAGAATCAAATTTGATACGGTGACATGGAACAAAATTCAAATATTCATGAATCCAATGGATGGCGCACTATGTCTACTAAATCAGTCTTTGGACACTATTCAGACATTTCTCATTGACTTTGGTAGTTCGCAGACAATTCCTGACGGCTTACGTTTAGAAGACCCTAATGTAAACAAACATCTTGGGGGCTCCTTAAGTTTATTACGATCTGCTTTTCAGGATGGTTTCTTATGCTCACAAATGTGTTTTTCTTCGGATTAAATATGGGGATATGTAGTTATTTTGTTTCAATCTGAGGATCTCCCCTTCTTAATTCCACTAGTATAACTTTATTAGACACAGAGAAGAGAGAAAAGATATATATTGTAAGATACATTATTAATATTAACTTCTTATTATTTTATCTCAAAACAATTGAGCTTAGTAGAGATACTTTGCAGTACGACTGAGCAACTGCGTGTGTAGAGATCAGATAATCGAAGATAGAAATACGATTGGGCTGGCAAAAAACAGAAATTAATGGTTTCAAGTTAATGAGTAGTAATCAACTGTAAACGGACGTTTGTTAGGATTTAATTTAGAAGTCTTTTATTGACTCGGATTCGGTTGGTAATTGAAAGATAAATAAACTTTTATAATATGAATATTTAGGATCAGATGCGGTAAGGACCTATTCCACAGATATAATAATTCAGAAATTGAACTCTTAATATTCAAATAGCCAAACAAAAGATACTTCATTTATTTTATTTTATGACTTTCTGTTCAGTTTACTATTACTGGGCGGTTGAAAAGAAGACATTTTGTTTATTCATCATCAATTTTTTCTATTGGTACAATCAATAGCTTTTCAGAATGGAAATAGGATTTTGAATCTAAAAATCATGAAACGAATTGGTGAACATCAACGGAGAAAATGTACCATCGAACTCTACGCCCTCAAAAGAATATGTTCAAACTGGATATATATTCATCTCCTTCCCTTAAGCAGATGTACAGTTAAAAGTTTAAATTCACACTGTTTCTTATAGAAAATGAATAATCATAACATTATTTTTCTTCCAACACTCATTCTAATTTAGTCTTTGATAACTTCATTACAAAAGTGTTATGAGAATTAAAAGTAGGATGAACTTTGTAAGAAACATTTAATATCGTATTTTGTTTTTTTTTCAAAAGTTTTAATTGGTTTAAATTATGTGATTAAAGGAAATTCAGTGATTAAATAAAATTAAATTTTGAAGTAATTTACATCAAATTATATGTTTTTCTTATCGTGAGTAAAGTAAAATTTGTTAAAATGAGTAATAGAAAAGAAATAGATTATTTAAGATATTTTGTTTATGTATAATACACTGGTGTATGATGGAGTATAATATGTTTACTAACTTTCACACTAAAATTAAAAAGAAAAGTATTCATTTCTCATAATATTAATTTAATGTATTATTTTTAGAAAAGGAACTATAATGTTATAAATTAAGTAAATATGTATACATCTAATTATGTACTCGTATATCGATAAAATGGACGATAATTTAAGTCAATTACAAAATTACATATAATTATTCACAGGAAAGGATTTTATTCACATAAATCGATACTAAATAGTATTTTGTTTATTTTAATGTGCTTATTACTATTATTAAATATTTTATTTATTTTTTGATAAATATGAAACAATGTACAATATCTATTACAGGAAACATGAAAGAAATAGACAGAAATGGTTAACTGATAAAACTTTAAGTAATGGCATAAAAAATGTGAAACATGTTTTACTGTAATATGATCGATTCCCATAATTTATAATTAAATTGGTTTAAATTACATTTTATTACTTTGCCAATTAATATGCGACTCACTATTGACTTTATACAACTTGTTATAAATTATGTTACAAATATATCTAATTTGAAGTCATATATTCTATACATTTTGTTCAAGAATCCAATATATTTCTCATTGCGCCGTTTCGTATGTTTGAATTCACAAATAAATTCAAGAGAACTTTCATTGAAATATTTGTGATTTAAAACTTGATGGCAGAAGTATTTGGACGTCAAGAAAATGCTTCCCCGAAGTCAATTAACAACACAATTTTTCCCAGTAAGAATATCGAACTACGAGCTTTCAATAGTATATGGTTTCATTTCCAGATGTCATTGAATTTGTGTCTACAAAGTCTTTGAAGATTAAATTCCAGAGATATCTTAGAAAATTAAAGGACTGGTTTAATGAAGAAAATACATTATCGGATCATTTATCTTGGTAATATTGTTACTTGGCGTGTAGGTCTATTACTAAAAACCAAGATATAGAATTTAATTAAAATTGAATAATCAATATTTTTGTCCATTTAAAATTAAGTTAATGTACCTCATTATGTATATTATTCCTACTATACGCTTAAACATTGTTTTGAATGAATTTTGACTTATCGTACAGATGCATTACTCTTGTTTATAAGTAAGAAAAATATAATTAATATGAATTGAAACAAATTGCATAAAACAAATTTATAACTCAAAAATTATTCTAAAATATTGAGTATGATAATAAATTAAAAATAAAAATTGAACTGAATCTAGAATGATCCTGGAGCTATAGCAAGAAAATGTGTACCCATTTTGCTCTCAATTTATAAATAATATGTCAAAATAAAATCTCAAACAATAAATAAGCCTATCATAGTAATTAAATTTAAATTGTAAAAATTCAGATTTAAAACTGATATCTCTCATGCTAAAATATTACGATAACATGCAAATCTCTCGAATGAGATGCGAATCTAAACACGCTAAATATGCTTTGGAAGAATATAAAGATTATTAAATAACCAAGAAGCAAGGAATTAAATTAATTAAAATACATAAATAATAATCATAAACGTTATATTACATTTAAATATATACCATAGCAAAGCAAGTTAACCTTCCAATTTTATTTTCGAAATAATAAAATGCTCTGCATCTTGATCAAAATTTTAATCAAATGAAATTTACAGAAACAAAACATATATATAACTAATATATATATATATATATATGTATATACCACTCTACACATCTACTTATCAAAATCTTTTAAGTATGTTATTCGACAAATGCATTTAAAGGAGAGCTACCAATTATTCCCCTGAACATTCTTTTGAAACTCTGGTCTCAAATTCTCATACCACCGGCCACCAAACTTTTTCTCTTTCCAAAAGATTTTTAAAATTGAAGAATTTGGAACATGCGCTACTCCAAACATGCTCTATTTAAGTTAATGTGTGAGGTTTCTGACTTTATGTTTAAGTTACTTGTTCCTTTTCCAACCAAATGCGAAAAGTAGTTACGCAAATTAGACAAACTTTAGTCACAATAATCAAGTCGCGTAAAATTGTCTGGAAATCGAATTTTAGAATAAAACGGTTACAATAATAGAAATATTGCGGCAGTTTAAAGAGAGTAAAAACGAAAAGTCATTGAATAGTACATACATGCGCGCGGTAGTTGTTTCCATATCTGTGCAATCTATAATACGAAGTTCCGATGCTATCTGATCAAAGTTTTTACGTTGTGGATTTACACGCATCATATTCCGGTAGTAATCTTTGATATTATATAAAAGCTTCTTGTATCCACTTAGAAGAACAGTTAACTGGTTGGGAGCATTCTTGTGTTAGAGGAACAATAAATCAGTCTGAAAAGAGTAATTGACTACATACTTTAAACGTATTCGTGTGTGCCTGTTTCAGTTATGTAATCTGTGTTGGAATTAAATTGAATTTTGGAATGTTAATCAGACTAATATATAAGATGACAAACAATTAGGGTAAATGATACACGCCATGAGTTTAACAAGAATTCGAGAAAACATTTTCAGTTTTATTTTTAATAGACAATTAAATAGTTCATTTCCCTCCCATTAATTAACTGGAAAGAAACAGGCTTCAACTGTTATCAGGTCAGTTATTCACTCATTGAATCTTCATGTGAAAGAAGTCATTAAATATTCATTGCAGTAATAAAAAAAATCTTCCTTTTGTCTCGTATTGTAAAGATATGGTAAACAAATGCGAGCACGTCTTCCCTGTGCATAAATATTGATTATTACCTCCTCTTCCACAAATACGAAGCTGAGGTGATAGCCATAGATACAACAGACCACGAGTAACTCGCAAGTACGCCATGGAAAAGTGACGTCTATTCAACCATAGATCGAACGTGTTTGAACCAGTTGCCCGGTCTCTGCAATCTTACGCTTCTGGAATTTTTTCCTATGGGGATAATTAAAGCTGTCATACATAAAACATTCGTTGAACGTGAAACAGATATAGTTGCAAAAAGTTTCGTCTTTAAATGACTGAGCAACACATAATTTTGCAATATTTTTATATTCTTTTATTTCAAGGAAAATCTAAAGTTTAAAAACACGCAATTTATGATACGTTTTTAATTCATATGTGAATTTATCTTTTTATCTTAGGTGATATTAAAAAGACAACAACATTTTACATATTTGTACATTTTGCATACTTCACTGAGGTTTAAACATTATGAAATTACCTATTTCATACTGATAGTTTTTTTTTGGCATATATCACATTATCTTAATATTTTGTAAGTTGTTAAAATATTACAAATGTGCAATATTCTTTTCATTTGTTGAAATATTCAAAAGTGATAAGTTCTTTATATTGACATACCTTGAAAATACTCTCAAAACATTTAAGTTTAAAATTCATTTCTGATTTATGTAAAATTTTTAAGACCTTTTTGGTTTATACTAACAACATCCGGCTCTTTCATTTAATAAGAGATACTATATTTTTTAGTAAATAAAGATATTTACATTTCATCAGAAAAATTAGATTTTATTATTTATTTTTTATAATTTTGATCCTTTAATCCAATTGTCTTATTGCATAAAATGTAATATGAATCCATAGCTTTGGATTCTTATTTCAAATCTCACAGATAATTTGCGAATGGATATAGCGAAGAATATAGAGCTTTCTTGTATGGTATAAGACATTATTAACCACATTACATTATTTTCAAATCTATCCTTGAAGTACACTTTTGGAACATAATTCATACAACTATCATTCCCTTTATTACTTTTTAAGAAATAACAAAGATTTTTACTATGTGTTTTCTACCTTTTAGTTTGATTTAGTCTCAAAAGTTGTTTGTTATAATTCTAAATTTTTCAAGAAATATTTCAAATGAATCTAGAATTTGTGCAATTTTATTATTTTTAGATTGTTTTAATAAACTCTTCAGAATGTTGGTTATTAAAGTTACAAGTTTCAGAATCATTTCACAACTGTTGTGATATTTTATTTTGGCATTTATATTGAGTTTTATTGCTAAATATTTTAAATAAAAGTATATGAATACTTTGTTTAAATTTCGCTTCAGAGCTGCATGTAATTTCTCATCATTCTCTCTGAAACCGAAAGAAATATATTAAATAGAACACTTGTCAAAGACTTGTAGCTAAAGCAGCTGAATGTACTTGAACATCTTTAAATATTTCTGTTGCAAACGTACCATAATATATTTCTACTACAAGAAAAAAGATGAGAAATAACAGCAAAACTGAAATAACCATATTTGATCAATACTCAAATCCGATGCAACTGTTTGCAACAGAAAAAATTCTTTTTGAATGCATAAACATCATTAAAATAGACTTAGGATTTAAATGCGATTCGGAAGTAGTTTCCAATACAAATTTACTTTAACCCTCCCTCTCCAGAATAAAATGCTTTCCCCCTATGATGTCAAAGCTTAGTGGATAAAAATAGAGAGACAAAAATATTTAAAACGAGGAAGACTTATTTCGAAAATTAGGTTCAGGTTTCAACTTAAATATGGTAAATTTGGAATATTTTGCTTGCATAAACTAATGACTACATTAGAAGGCTTATTGTTTGTATGTTTAGTGATTTAACTCTTTTATATTTGTTTCCCGATTCTCTAAGCAAGAGTTTTATATTCTCCGAATTGTTACATATTATTTCACGAGTATGGTAATAACAAAGAACGTATTCTTCCTTAGAATAAAGTGATTTACTTAAATTCATTCTTTATTTAGAAGGAAAATGATTTGTTGAAATGATATTTTTACATCCTTTTCGGAAACCGTAACAAACTCACGATATCGATGTGCCTTTTTTATCCTTTTCTACGTGATAATAGATAAAAAATTGCACAAGAAAGGATAAAAATTGCACATCCCGATATATATATGGTGTTTAGCTACGAAGCCAAATTTTGACTCAGTTCTTATGCTTTTTCAAGTATTTGTATGACTTGAAATAAACAATTGATGGGAATTTAATATTGTGAGTGAAATGTTCTTTAAACTTAATTTACTTGTGTTATATAAATTTATAAATTTGTTTTAATTTCTCTTGTTAATGTTTGTAATATTAATATACATGGAAAATATTCATTTTTCTCTTAAGATTTGTAATTTTTCATTTTGAAGTTTTCAGTTTCTTTTTTTTTTTTAAGATTGTTTTGCTTTTTGTGTATTGTTCTTTTAATTTCATTTTTAGGATTTAAATTTTCTGAGTTTTATTTTAATTTAGGGTTTTGAGTAAAATAAATATTTCTGATAATATATTTTGTTGAAAGGAACAGTCAGACCTGCAATACCCTGCTAAATTGTCCAAAGTATTTAAAAATATTCAGTATACCATTCTCCATCTTTGCATTTTCAAAAACAATGTTAAGGTTTTATAAACTTTTCGAACATTTCGAACATTTCAATTTTTTTTTTTTATTTTTCTGATTCATGTATATATATATATATATATGAAACAAATTTTATTATACTCACTTCAGCTATGTCAAAATAATATAAATGAGAGTATCCAATTACTATTTTACGGTCATTAGCCTGTTTTTATAACAATACTTTGTGACAAATATTTGTTGATTAATTCTAATATTAATATAATTTGTAATTTGACTGATTTTTTATAATAGCAAATTTTACAGTTTAGATACCTAATATATTTAAAATTATTATAAAAATCAAGTTTAGAATGCTTATTAACTTGAATTTTATTGACCCTTTACTCGTTTTAAATGTAGAAATAAGACATTTATAATAATAAATGTAGAAATAAGATATTTTAAATGTAGAAATATACTTTTAACTAAAATTCCTTTTATCATTATAATGGAGAATGTAATATTTACTTTTAATTTTATGTTTTATCCTAACTCATAATATTGATAAGTATATTCTAAATATATTTTATGTCAGAAATTTCTTGTTTTATAAGTCTTAACTCAGTTTTAACACTTCAGCATCCTTTTCTATATCGATATTTGCACTCTAAAGATGACTCAAGATGTAATTCATTTTGACTACCAAAAATAAACATTAACGTATTTTTTTAAAACATTTTACGCATTTCATTAGTCATAATAGTACATTTAAATTTCTTAAATTATCTTTTACAAGAATAATAGTCACATACTTCAAAAGTAAGAACCTGAATTCACTAAAAAATACTTTGTAACAAACCACCCTCAACAAATATTCATTGAACAAAACTGACAAAACCGAAGTCTGTAAGATTATAATTATTATACGTATAAAAGCAGACATATAACGGCATAATCCAACCACTAAAGATAAGAAAACTCTTCAAAGTTATATTCGGGGGGAAATAAAAAGGTAACTTGTAAGTGATAGTAAACACCAATTTATATAGCTTAATATTGAACAAAAGTATGTATATAATATAACCATTTACCGAACAAGATCATATTAACATAACCAGAAATACATAACTCATAAAATTTACTAGCATGTAAAATGATATCACATATCGAAAATGGCCATGTCTATAAATACCATAACATCTAAAGATGGATATAACAACATTATGTATATATCATCGTCTTAATATTTATTCTAAATATGTCACAACAAATCATATCTCAAAAATGTAAAGAAACAAACAAAATAGTAAGACATTTATGTAACACATAAGAATAGATCAGCTTTCAATACTTTAAAAAAAGAATAAATAATTTCATTAGTAAAAGCATTTAAGGCAAAAAAAATGCGTACAATTTTATAATAATAATAGTGCTACACATATAAATATATAAATATAATATTTAAAACAAGAAATTCTAAGTGTAGTATGCAAATTATTTTTATTATTAAAAATAAATAAGGTTAATAAATCAAAAAAGAAAAATCATCTTTATAACATATAACAGAAAACAAACGGAAAAAAGGTTAAAAAATGACAAGTATAAAGATAAAACTCACAAATGAATATACACCAATAAATATAAAATAGAAATCTATATGCAAAAATTGTGATGATAAAAATGTCATTTAAAAAAACTAAATAAAATCCTACAAAAACCGCGCGAATGCAGACAATTTATTGTGCTAGACATTATATATACACATTTATTGAATAAGGAGGAATCGCAAAAAGCTTTATATTACAATATAAGGAGGAGAAGCTAACAGCAGTCAAGTTAATAGTCATCTTTATTTTTATAAATCGAATCCTATTAACAAACTTATTCTTTTATGCAAATATATAGATGACTGAATAATTTTTAATAAATATAAAAATTATAAGCCATGCAGTGATTTTTATCCGTATTATTTGATTTTATTGCAAATAAATTTAGATACGAGCCAGACTTTCATGGAATTATAGATAGTAGATTACACCCTACGTAATACTATCTAAGGGAAAATAAGTGCTTTTCAATTTTAAATAATTAAAACTTCTGATTGGAACATATATATTCACATTTCCATGTATAAAAATATTATGTTAAACTTTTTGTATCGTAATAATTCGTTAACTACTCATCATTACGATGGATTCCATGATTATAAGAAATTCACTATTAATTGCTTAGAATGTGATTGTTTTTTACATTTTTTAAGGAAAATTTATTAATCCAAAACTAAATGATAAGCGAATACGACATGGGTTTTGATATTTTCCTTGAACAGTCTTTGGGAGATTTTGAAGGAAATCAGATTTTATGGAATTTAAATTTGATAACTAATTTTTATATAATGACAATTTTTTTATTAAGAATTATTTTCTATAAAAAAGATTTTAAATGATTTTTGGTATTCATATCTTGGAGAATTAAATTTTCTTCTGGTGTCTTTAGGATTTGCGAGATCTTTCGGTGCTTGAAATCGGAAGTATAAGGACTATTAAATTTATAGTGTGTGAGTTTAAATATTCAAATCTTTTAATTTTTTAAAGGAATAAATCTCTTTACCAAACACTAACTTTACAAAGACTGCTGGTTTGAAGTTTAGCTGTGAAGAATTTTAAGAAGATAAACATGACTTAAATTTACAGCACATGCATCTTTATTATATTCAAAATGCTTTTACTATTCTTATATTTAACAACAGAAGTTTAATTTTGTTTTCTTCTGTGGGTCGTTTTTGGATGATTGTTATTGATTAGAATTTGATTTTGTCATTGAACTTCTTATAAATGACTTCAATTTGAAATTTTCTCACAATATACCTAATTTAGCAATGTTGGTAATCAAATCACATTGGCCACAACCCAAATCTGGAAATTGAAATGGAAAAAAAAATTAAATGTGAGAAATTATCGTAATAAATACTTCGAGAATTTGAAAGAAAAATGTAACATTTTGCGAACTATATATGGCTCACACAGAAATTGGAAATATTACTATGAAAACGGATTCAGACCTGCAAATAATATTACCAAAACGGTGCTTCTTTCGTAGGAATAATCAGAAACACAATAAGTTTTTATGGCATTGGGAATATGATTTGAGATCATTTTTATTTTCCTGAATAGATTATACAAAACGCTGGATTATTATTAGCCCTACAATTGTGTTGCTTTCATTTAACAAATATTTCATATTCCAGAATTTCGTCTACCAGGTGAGCCTTATGAAAATTTGTGCTGTCATGCATAAAAATACGAGGATCAACTGTATCCCTGAAAAAAAATATAGAGAGCTTTATTATTCCATTCCTGTATCTCACAACTATTGCAGAGATTGTCAAGGACATGAACGTATGTACATTCGCCTTAAATTCAATCAATCCTTACAATCAAACTTTCTCATTCATACCGCTTTCCTTTTTGGAAATTGAATGACATGTAACGGATCCTTGGTGCTCACAAAATGAAGGTTTGTCAAGAATCAGTGGTTAGATGTAATTTAGAATGATCAGAAAATACAACAATCTCTCCCATTGTTACCGGCTCCAACGTCGATGTTCTAGAACCTTTTCCTGTTAGCCTAACGAAAACATTAACACAAATGTTTCTGTTAGGCTAACAATAGAAAGTTCTGTTTTAGAGACCTGCTATTTATATCTCTCATCCTTCTGCATAATGCAAAGAACATCGATTTTGGAGCAAAGGATAATTGGAAGATCGTTCGATTTTCTGTTTATTGATGACAAGGATGGGAGATACAAATTGCAGGTCTCTAAAACAAAATTTTCTACTGTTATGACTAAGGGAAACATCAAACCTTGAAATTTATTTTCTTGAAATGTGTGATCACAACTGAGAGTCTGTTGCACAATTTGTACATCTAGGTGCAAATGACAAATATCAATATTCATTTTATATATTCGTTCTTGGACATCTTGACCAGGGCTTTTCTATTCATTTTTTTTTCTTTAATCTATCTGTCGTTTGTGATTCGGAAGTACATTAAAATTTTTAGCATTGTGCACTTAAGGATTCAGTGTGATTATGATCAACAACTCAAAGGATTTAAGATTAATTAGCATCACTATGCATCTTGGCTTTAATGGTATTAGATCTCTAACCGAGGACACTACTGAAGAAATGTTAGCTGAGAATCCACAACCAAGACCACTAGACTATAGCGGCCTCCATGAAAAAGGCTATTGTTGATATTGTTAATCGACATTTTATCTCTGTGAGAGCTCTGTGTTTTTACGTCATATTTGAGAGCATAACTTAACACTTCGTCTCGCACGCATGATCTCTCGGATGCAAGCCTTAAAATATGTTTATTTTTCTCCCGAAACTGAATTGTGATGACCTTGAATTTAACAGTATCTGCCCTTTGGGTCACGTTCCACTCAGGAATGTAATCATTTTTTTTTTTTTTCTGTTATAGAAACCCCCACGTTTGCCGTTCCTTCGAAGTTCTTTATCTGTCAGATGCATACACCTTATAACACTATAATATTTTTCTATTTTCCACCTCCTAGCCTTTCAAGTAATGATGAGTTAAAAACGAAACTTCTAAATAAATCTAAATATATGAAAATCTCGTATAAAATGTTATTTCGAGATATAAAAAAAACTGTATTCTGAATTATATGTAATTTAGAAAGAAGATTGACGCAATACTTCTGTTCGAAATGCAATGAATCTTTTTGCTTGGAGCAACCTGCTATGATGTGCAAAAATTGTTCAATAAAAATTTAAAATTGCATAAGTTTCTGAAGAATAAATAAGTTTATATTTTCCTTTCTGTATCACTGTCTTGTATAATGTTATTTTGCAAATTAAGTATACACATTTTCAATTTGTAATTGAATGTTGTATTCCATATTGATCTTTTTTTGTATTGTTACATATTGTATTTACACTTCGTTTCCTTTTTGTAATTGTAATTGAAGTCTTGCTTAATGTATTTGGTACTTCCAAAGTCTTACTTATATGAAGTATAATTGGAGGAAATAAATAAATTAAGAAACTAAATTAAAAAGATAGACGAGGAAAGGTCCAGGAGTAGCGGAAGTGTTTTGTGGAGCTATATATATTCAAAACTCCTACGAAATATTTTGTATCATTAAAATTTGAATTGCATCTCTTAGATGCAACTTGACCGATAGAAGAAAGCTCGCCCAAAGTAATGTAAAAATAAGTGAATGCAGAATTTCATTCCGTTTCTTTGAACCGTACAATTGGTAGAGACTCATATATCGGTAAAGACTTTTTCATTGTCATTATGTTCCCCATTTTTTGTATTTCTATTTAGTCAATAATAGTAAAATCTCAAATTGTTTTTGAATTAGTTATCAAATTATGAAAGAGAGGATTAATATTATGGCCATGGTAGCCTAGTGGTCCTGGTCACGGACTTGTGGCTGGCCTTTCGTTGAAAAGAAAATACGACTCACTATTTAAGTATTTAAATAAGAACACGTTCAAAATCTATGATCCAAAAAGACAGAATATAATATATTAGAAGTGTTTATTAAGCAATTTTTTTCATTAAACTGCTTTTCATTGAGTGTAATATAATAAATTTAAAGAATGCATAACCAAACAAAAGTAAGAGTTTAACTGAATTTATATGAATGAAATTACCAGCTTTCTGACGTTTGCTACATACAATTTGTTTAACGCGAACCTTCCTCTGTAAAACAATTACACCAAACTAATTAAAGCATAATTACACTTTTCTCATACTATCTATCTTTTTAGTTTTAATTTTAAACATTTACTACAGATTCTACGGTTTAGATGATAAATGGGAAATGCAAATTACATAACTGAATTATTCAAAACATGACTGATGACACTACAATGATAATATCCTTATTTAGTTAAGAAATAATCAGTTTCGTAACAGAATTGGAATTTAGTAAAAACTTTTATTCGTTCACTAGTTATAATTTTATTTTAGATTTGAAAGTAAATTATAAATGAGGACTTTCTATTTTTTTCTATCTGATGTCTTATACAATTTTTTTAACTATTAGTTGATTCAATTTTAAGAATGAAAGAAAATATGGAAATATAAATTTATTCACAAAGAGTTGAAAAATATATGTCTTTCAATTGCCTAAGATAATTTCTTGAATACATTGACTTTTTTAGTTTTAAAGATGTCTTAAAATGAATTTGCATATGCAAATAAAGAATGAGCTCGAACATTATTATGCGTTTTCAAATTATTAAGCTATAGATAAGCATATTTATATATTTTACATTTACTTTCTTGTCAATTATATAACATAAAAGTTGTATCACAAGTTTGAGATTTGGATTATTGTAAACAAATAATGTAATACATGAAAACGAAATTTTAAATACAGAATATGAAGATTATTCTTTTAATATATAACATTTTTTTTCATCATGTCTCATTCTCATTGTTCGCACTTTACTTTTTATCACCTTTTTGTAACTTGTAAACTATGCCTCTGTAACAAATATTGCATTTTTACTGCTATTTTTATACTGCTATTTAGGTCCCTTCTTGATACGAAAGAATTAAATTAAAATTACCCTCATTGCCATAAAAAGTTCTGCATCAAGAAAGAATCATCATAACCAAACGAAATTTTACATACGTCTGTACGATGCTAATGTAAGTAAGTGATTTCGAAACCAAAGTTATTGATCAATTATTGTAAGAAAAATTTCAAATTAATGGAAGTTTTAGTACCCTGTTAAGTCACCTCTAACATTAATACATGCTGTAATATGGTCAGACATTGAAGCATGCAAGTCCTGTATGAGGAACTACTATGATATCTCTTTCCACAGTTGCTATAAACAGGCCTTTAATTCAACCAAACTCTCAGGCTTTCCAACTTGCCATCCTAACTGATGCCACATATGCTCTATTTGTGAAAATCTGACAATCGAGCAGGTCAGGGAAGGGTGGAAATGTAGCTGACGGCCTTGATACCCTTGCTGTGATACCTTTAAAGAGTGTGTGTGGGCGAGCATTTTCTTTTTAAAAATGGCTAATGGAAGCCATGTTATGGTTGACAACACATGTAGCTGAAGAATATCATGAACAAAGCTGTAGTCTATTAGGGTGCCTTGAATCAATATTAGGGATAACTGTGTGTCGTATGCTAAGGCACCCCTTTCCAACACACCTGCTGTGGGAGTAGGAAACTGCTGTACAGCGAATGCTGGATTGAGCCCTTCACCTTGGAGCCTACACACATGTACACTATTGTCATCACTTCAGAAATTAAATCTTGATTCGTCACTAAAGACGATCTGATTCCATTTCGTTGCAATCCATTCCCTTCGAGTGTGGCAACACTCCATACATAGGCGATGGTGAGTGGGTGACAATGGCAGTACATGTGATGGACACCTTGATAGCAACTGCACTTCAGCTATGCGCCTTGCGATAATACGGACTGACACAGAGGCCCATAGTGAAGGTGCTGCTTGTGTATGGATGAAGGACAAAGTATTAGTTTACACTATACATACGAGTTGTATGATACAAAGTTCTTCCAGACTATTAGTCTGTCGTAGGTAACCTGAGCCTTGTCACTGTGTAATAAACATTTCTCTTGTCCAATAATCCCAGGATCTCACAATAAAATCAGAACGGCTAGGAGGGAAACTATCCGTCGAGCTGACGACTCAGTTTCCATCATTTATATGATTCTTCCCCTATCGAACCCTGAGAGCTGACCATATTGTCTCCGATGATGGTGTAATGGCATCTCTGATTAAAACGCATCCCTCTACAAAAGGTGAAATACACACAAATAACCTTTGCTTACCTGTTTAAGATTCCAAGGAGAATGAAGTTCGATGACCTCTAGTGACATTATGTAATGCACAATCAAGCTGCATTTCTAATTATTTACATATCTTCTTGGCACGTACCTTAATGCTAAATTTCATAACAATCCCACGCTTAGTTCTTGGTGCGCAAATTCTTACTGCAATGAGAGTATTTAATATACTTAAAGCTTATTATCGATTTGGTTATATGCGATCGCCGAGGCTTTCCAGCAAAACGTCTCATTGCTGATTCAAAATAAGTCTCACGGTCTGGTGACTTTCAATAATTTAAGGGCAACTTTAGAGTCGATCCAAAGTTATGTGACCAAGCTGACCGAAAATCTTTTTATTCATTTAAGTTCCCTTGAAATTATGGGTACGATCTCACAGATTATCTTCCTTATTATTGAATTCTGCTGACAATGTAAGCCTAAGCTTGACATACATAGTCAATGAGTTCAGAAATCTAATTGAAAACACTTAAAAAAATGCAACTTGAGTCCATTTATTATCTTTACACACAGAGATTACTCTCGATTCTCTTGGAATTAAACAATATATTTCTTGGTTACCAACTTATTTGTATTGAGTGAAGCATTTCTACAATATACATTGGTCATGAATCCGATGACTTCTTATTTGAAATAGGGATGCTTTCTAACATCAATCACAACTGATCAATTTTAGCGATTTACTCCAGTTTCTACTTCGCTAACTTCTATCAGCTTCTCGTTATCTTATCTCCTTTTTTGTTAATTTGAAATATATTTTGCTTAAGTATCATTGTTTCTAATTCAATTAATTACACTTCTAATTTTCATCTAATGTTCGAAATCCGGTTTTTTTGTTAGAATGAAGTTTTAACTTTATAAAATTGAAACTGCAAAAGCTCCTTATATTATCAAAAAGATAACCATAGATACTGCAGTATCATAATCTGTATCATGCGCAATTGATGGCTGAATGTATGGGAACAGAAGTCAATCAAATGATTGAACAGTTTCCCAAGAAGGAAAGATCACTCGCTAAGAAAATTTCCGCTCTACTCGTTGCTCACTTGATTGCAAAAAAAAAAGCTGAGATATCTGCCCATCAAATGATTCTTTAGATGTGTGAAATTATGCAAGGCAGAGCACTGACGAAGACAATTATTAGACTTAGAACATCTCATATCAGGATTATGAATATTAATAGAAAAGGTATAAGCACAATTACATTGGACACAGAAACTGCCCAGGTCTTGAACTATCAATATTTTAAAGGGCTACAAATTTTGAGAGTATGGAAATTCATGTACGAATCCCAGGATAAAAAATTAGATATTGATAATATGGTGCAGATAGCTATTCTATAACGTTGAGATTTTCTTCTTTCAATTGCCCTTATGAACATTTCCTGGACGCTACTTGATTCAAACAATTCAACTTCTAATTATGCAAAACAAACTTCTTATATAAATTGAAATGTTGTTAGAAAGAAAGAAGACAAAGGTATAATTAGGATTATGGTAATAATATTAGGCTCGTGGGATGTTCGTGGAAGTATTCAAGTGTATATGGCCAATTTGGTGAGATTATGACTCAATGATTTCAGAGCAATTACAGAAAGTACTCTCATCTCTCTCTCTGGTAAGAATATTCTTCAATATACACTCTATAACAAGAAAGACGATGCACCAAGAAGGATTTGTTCGATGGAGACAACATTTGGTGGATAGGAACATTATATACTGAATAAGGAATGATTAAAATTTCAGAAAAATTGAAGGATTTATTTCAGAGTTACATAGTTACAAACTAACGAGCTCAATAAGGTGTTGAATCACTTCTAGCTTGGATGCAAGCTGCCACACGACGTGGAATAGAATGTTCAGGATCCCTAATGGTCTCCTGTGGTATTTCTTGCCATATTCCCTCCAATTGTCAGGCTAGGTCATCACCATTCCCTGGTAGAGGCAGTCGACTTCCCATCATATCCCAGATATGCACGATTGGAGAGAGATCTGGATAGCCAAGGAAGTGTCTAACAAGCCGTAAGATAGTTCATAGCAACACGTGCCGTATGTGGTGTGATATTATCTTGCTGAAAAATAAGTCTGTGGTATTGCAAAAGGAACGGTAGCAAAACAGGTCTCAGAATTTCGTCGACTTACCTCTGTGCTTTAAGCGTGCCTCTAACGACGACCAAAGGGGTTCTGTTATCAAGGGAAATTGCACCCCAGACCATAACTCCTGGTTGAGGGCTGTGTGGCGTAAATAACGAAAACAGGATCGGCACTCTGCCCTGGACTTCTTTAGACACGTCTTCAATGATCGTCAGGACACAGTTGGGAGCGGAATTTATCTCTAAACACTATACGTTCCAAGTCAGCATCATATTAGCAACCCGATCGAGCCAATCACCACTGTAATTTGGCTCGACATTGTGCAGAAATTAGTGCGGGTGTCGTAACAGTCGGTACGAGCGTAGATTTCGTTCTATCAGCCGTCTGTGAAAGGTCATGGTGGACACTCGTGTGCGGGTCTCACGTCTGATGGTTGATAACGATGAATCAGGCGCTGAGACAGCTGTTCTGATTACCACTCTGTCCTTCCGATCTGCTGTGGCCCTAGGTCGACCGCTACTATTTCGTCATCAAAAATTTCATTATAATCCGGCAACTCCTTCTTAGTGTTGTAGAGTGTGTCTTTTTTTTGTTGTAGAGTGTATTATTGAAGGTAAGTAGAGTGTATTATTGATAGTACTCACGGAAAGGTTATTAACAGTTGAGAGCATTTTTTTTTTGTGCAATAAATAAAGGTATATTTTGGATACAACGATCTTACCTACTTAGTCTGCTCTTGAATTTAGATTGAAATTTAAACCTTATGATTAAACTTTAAGATGATAGACAAGACGGATAAAAGGTTACCTTTACAATTCTTTTAGCCTTCCAGTGGGCCGGCGTGATTGAGAGATACACTAAATATCAAATTCGTTTTATAACTTTATACCAGATGCTTGACGAACTCCTTCCATTGGCTATTGTTCCAACTTCTTTTGGCCTATTTTCAGTCATCGTTTGAATTTTGAGGAGTTCATGGGATTCTGCAAATCTGCTTTTTTTATTTTAGTGATACGCGCAACCGTTCAGGTAAGTTTTGTTTGTATCTGATTTTCTTTGTTGTTATAAAATATATTTATTCTTTTAAACATAAGCATTGTAATTTGATGTAGTTTTTGTGTTTAATATATCTTAGGATTGGAATGGAGGCACTATATTTGTCACATACATGCGACTGAAGTGATACAGATGAAGAAGATCACATTTCAGAAAGAGAAGATGATTCGGATTCAGAATGAGTGCAGCAAGCAATTCAAAAGATAGATGGCGATAATAACGATCAGATGCCTACATAGTTCTTTTGAAGAAAAACAGAAACATCCTCGAGGCATGGACATGTCAGAAAAATCTATTCAAGAAAACTAAATGAGCTCCTCGCAATGTATGTATCCATCTTTCTGCATTAATCACTGAGCCAAAGATTTAACAGATATTCAGGATATATGGAAATATCTCATTACTGATCGTGTAACTGAAAGCATAGTTGAAGGGACTAATAAGTATATTCGTTTCGTGAAGGCTAATTACTCTCGTTCAAGGGATGCCAGATATGCGGATGGATTAGAACTTGAAACTGTTTTGGGCTTGCCTTATATGGCTGGAGTTTACCTTGGAAATAGAGTTAACCTTGAAGAATTGTGGATAAATGTAATGAAATGTGAAACTGATTTTTTCATTACATTTAGTCCATTAAATGTGAAATTGATTTTTCTTCTTTCTAATTGATTTTAGTTCATTTTTTTCAAGAAACCTTTCATATTATCTTAAATTTTTATGAAAAAAAAAGAAGTAAGTACTTCAATACAAACATCACCAATTTCATTTAATTTATTTTCACGCAATTTCAATCACATTTGGTCATTTTATAGTGCTT
>BMAW01035755.1:0-15717 GCA_019974015.1 Nephila pilipes | reverse complement strand
CGAGTCCTAGCTCCTTTTTGATCACTTAGACATCTAAGTAGCTCTCGCGCTCTATCCAATTCCTTCAATTCCTTCGAACTCTAGTTATAATTCCACCACTATCGTAATCTTTATATCACTACCACAACATTTCTACCAAAACCGTAATCTTTTTACCATTATATTTAAATTCATATAACTTCTATAAGAATTATTTACTTATATCACTTACACTTCTAATATTTACCTAACCAGCGTAATAACGTTTCATTTGGTTGGAAAGAAGATGGAATCTTAAATATTAAAACAGAAAGTAACTTCGGATGTTTATTAATGGACGTTTCGGGAAAATCAGGCTTCGTGACTTTTAAAGCTGTTACATTAGAGAAAATTATAAAAATATTTTTAAAACTTTCAATTTTTTGAATAATTATCTTAATGTATCCCCAGAATTGTTCAGATATTTTTCTTCTACCGTATATATATATATATATATGCGTGTGTTCTTTTATAGGTGTGTGATAGCGTAATGTCAAATAACATCAGTTGTTTCCTTTCTATTATGGCTTATGTCATTCAGAATATGACGGAAGCCCTACAAACTATCTAACAAAAAGAAATCCCTGGAGGTGTCTTCCGCGTATCATGATTTTCACTGATAGAAATAACACTGGTTAACATTAACTAGAAATGTAGCTGATATAGTAAATAATTTTTTTTATCCTTTTGCTCTTACATAACTATAGAATGGCTGACTAGATAGTTCTATGAGTTGACAAATTGAAAGCTTATTGAACAAAAGAGATGTACATAGAACGCTTCTTTATATTATGAGACACATAACTATATGTTTTCAATACGTATTTTTTCTCATATCCTGTATGTTTCTATTAATTGTATTTCACCATATAAAAGTATTATTTTTTTTATTTTCTTCTAAAGCTACATACGAAGTTTCATTGAGAAAAATTTGTTATATTCGTTGACAGTCATTTTTCATTCTGGTAATAGAACTATGAGTTTCATTACTACATAAATTAATAGCAAGCAATAAAGTGCTCTAGTGGGTAAAAAGCATTTTTATTACAACAATTTTCACTTCGTTTGTCACTTAAAATATATCTTGATGTAACAAAAAGGTTGTGAAAAAACACTCGTAGTATCATCACAGATCTAATTTCCTAATCAGGTGTTTTTCTCTGAAATGTCCAACTGTAGAATATTAAGTATTATAATTGAGAATCTTTGGTAATCACTTCAAGCATTCCAAAGCTGTTATGATTTAAATACGTTAATAACACTCAGAATACATTTAAAGTAGAAAAAATAAATATTTTTGATATATATATTAACTGTAATTCGGCTTCCAGGTCACGTGCTTCATGGCTCATGAAACATTAATTGGAATCGATCAATGATCGTCTGCTTGAAAATAAAACGCTCCAATATCTTATTACGCATCATGAAGTTTGGAAAAGAATTAAGAGAGTAATGTATTAACATTTTTATCATTTGAATACAGTTTGAAACTTTAAATCTCAGCATCAGGAGTTAATTCTTTGTGCTTTAGTGTTACGTAAGATAAATCTCGATGAGGGGATATTCGTGCGTTCTAGGTGCGCTGATGTTTTCAATAAATAGATTTAATATCTTTAATAAAAAAAGTGAATTTATATAACTTTCTTGTGTTAAGGAATGATACTTAATTTTTAAGTCAGTGCTTAAAGACTGATTATTCTTGTGAAAAAATTAAATGTGTTCATGTTATATATATACAAATTAGATTATTTTCTCATACATTTTTTCCTCTAAAAATAATTTTATTATAATTAAACAAATTTTAATTTATTTGAGTATTATGCATTGATACATTTATTACAATTATCATCGTAGGCTTTAAAATTGGCACATATGTTATTTGAAAGTTACAATTATGACTCAGACATAGTTTAATGTATAATTCTCACAAGGATATATAATGAAAAAAGAATATTGATAATTTTAAGACACATTTCTTCTACAATAAACACATGAATAATTTTGAAATAAGACTGAAAAAGTTCCTTTAAATACTACACATCTTTATAAACTGGATGAATGATACTTTTTAATTTTACAGCATTTGACCGAAATAAGACTAAATTTCTTCTTAGAATGCATCTTTGAGAGCAGAGCGATTACTTTGCAGTTTATAAGGATCATGCATAGAAATGAAAGTGTATAATGAAAAATCTTTTTTAATTAGATACGGAATACTTTAACATAAAAACAAAGTGACAATATTCTTTTTGGTATTATTTGACTTGGTATTATTTGCTTGGTAGCTCATTAAAGTACTTTTTTATGAACTACAAATGTGTTAGTGACATTGAAATACCAAGAAAATTTGATTCATGAATTCGTTAAATAATTTGCTGTTACTCTCAGGAGCATTGAAAAATGCGCACCAAGGAGAAAGCATGGTCTATATTTGGTGCTAATGTGCATGACCACACACACTGCATTGGCAATGAAATATAGAAGAATGTCATATATAGACTACACATAGTGGATGAGTCATAAAAGTAACAATCACATCACATTCCAATGCAAGGAGAGTTTTAATAAGCGACGAAGGCCAGGTAGAAGACATTTTGAACAGTTCAGCAAGTTTAAGAGGAGTCGCATCATTGGCAAGAAAATTGCAGGGTGGTCGAAGCGCTGTGTTTCTCGCTAGATCAATCGTTTGTACAGTGCTTCAGAACATGTTGGGTGCAATAGATACTAGATGGTTCCCACGAGCGCTGAACCAGGTCTGGGGGACCATTAAGACGAAGAGACGAGATGATTGAAGGATTGTTAGGAAAATTATCGTGGATCCCACAGTAATTCGTTCCCCGATAAAATCGGAAGAACGGCTGCCAATTGCTCCCAAATCAATACCAGACGCCTTGGGAAGCAATTATGCTATTCAAATGCCTTTCTGGCTACTGCCTTTAACACCAAAATATTGGTCCCTCCATCAACAAAAGGTACCAATCCAGAGTGAAATGGATTACTACACAATGGCAAAACGCGATAAATTTGTATTCGTTTTCGGGACAGATGATAACCGAGTACGGGAGTAGAAGCAACCTACTGAATGGTATAATTCCTACCATAGTCATTCGACAGTTATGTTGCACAGTGGGCTTAACGGTCTGGAGAGCCCTAGCCTATGATAGCCTGCCCATTCTAACTGTGGTATGTGGAACCTTAATGCACCCGAGTTATGTTGATGACTTTCTTTGAGATCACACTTTCAGACTCTTTCAAGGCCAGTGTGCTCCCCTGCCTTGTCCTTTATAGAGCATTTGTGAAACCAGGTGAAATGCCAGATGTCGTCGGTCACTCTAGTTTCACTTTATTTGGAGGTGCTGTTCAATATTTGTGAGACTATCAACTCAGTGCCAAACCGTGTTGTGATATATATTTCAGCAGAAAATGGTGCTATTTTGAAGTTGCACTGTACGTCTAATTGTACACACTGTGTTTGCTTAGTTGACAATTAAGTGTGTGGAATCCAGTTAATATCTTAAGTGTATCATTATGTGAATTATGTTGAATGATAATCTAAAGCTCCCTTTTTGGTACTAATTTTCAATGACACCACGTGTAGTTCCCCCACCCCCGATTTCACAATGTAAGATATGAATGAAATGATATAATATTATTGTATTTGTTTCATTTTTATGAATTTCAGTGACCCTCCTATGTAAAATAGTTAAAAAATTTATTCGATAATTTTATTTTGCAATGGGTTACAAATAACCCAATTTAAATGATGATATAATTCAGTCTGTTAATATCATAACGCCTAATTTTCTTCAAATAAATTTATATACACTCATGCTTGGTTCTCAAACAAACTTTAGCCTTAGCCTTTTAACCATACCATATATTTAAGAAAATTACATCAAATATGGAAAACAATTTACCTTAATTTCACGCGTTATATCATTAAAGGTTAAAGCATTATTATTTTACAAGAAAACAAAATTTAACTGAGAAAGCTACTTTTAATTTTTTAATATACTTAGAAAAATTAATGAAATACTCTTACGTTTTAATTAAAGTAAATCAATTTTTGCGAAACATATTAAATTGTATAATAATTGTGAAATTTGGTACGGAAAACTAATGCTAAACTTAACACAACAATAAGGGTTTGAAAATATGGTAAGAAGGGTGTAAGGGTAAAAGCAGTCTATCAAAAAGATATTGGTAAATGACACTGTATCCACAAATATTCTGGACAAGACAAATCACAGGCAGCATAACTTGTACAGATTAACAAAACAACCGGAAAAACTACATTTGCAAAGCTTAGCGAAACAACAGGAACAAAAGCAGAACTTGTAACACTTGGCAACACATACGGATAATAAATCATTGGAAACAACAATAATACCACTTTCAATAACATTCAAAATTCCAGCTCACTAATTCACCCTATGAGCAAATTTCTATAGCTTTAATTTCAAATGAGGTAGACTCTAAAGACGTTCTCCGAACACAGATTTCTCCATCTTAAGATCTCAGTGTAATTAACTGTTCGAATTAGAAGTGATGTCAAAAGGAAAAAAAAAATCCATAACATATATCCTAATAGAGATTTCGACAAAAATCCAGTATTTTAGAGAAAATTCATTTTGTTGCTGAATTCACCAACTTTCTTGCAACGCTATCAAACTATTCATCGAGATGAAGTAAAATCATTATTTAAGTTCTCCTTGGTGACCTACGAAATCTCTGTAAATGCCATCTTTAATTTGTGAGAGTAACATTGCAGTGGAATTTCATCCTCTGTTCTCACAATACATACCGCATCCTGGCGCTACGCACAAGCTCTAATCAAATTGTTTGCAACCTATTGAGTCTGAATTTTATTTTTCAATGATGTTTGAGTCAGATATTAAAAAAAATTCTGTGCCGTATAATATTCATGAAAAAATGGCAATGAAAAGGTCCGACTGTCTGTTCAATATAGCGCCTTTTTTGACCGTATTTATAGCTGACCACACATTTGTACCTTTCTTAAGGATAAGTACAATTATCTACTGTGAAATGAATGAATTGTATAATAATTGTCTGTTCGAAAAGAGTTTATTTCGGCTGTCATTGAATAAAAACATTAATAATTCTCCTATCCGAACTGTTTGGATGTTCCAAATGCTGCATGTGTAAGTTGTCAATATTGAATTGCGGTAACACAGGTAAAAAGTTAAGATATATTTTAATCTTTCTCTGTCAATTTATAAACTTGACGCAAGATGTACTCATTTTCTATATAAATGAATTATGTTTTTTCACGACAAATTAATTTACCTATGAAGTTAAATTCATTGTTAGAATTGTTTGTTTTATAAAGGTTTTGCCATCAATAATAAAATAATTTTTTTGTGTTTAAGTTAGTTTGCCTTTTAATTGAAATGAGTGTATCTGAAATCAATAATTTTCTAATTTCCTGGATGCCAGTCTTTAAACTATTACACTTTTAATTAAGTGAAAATAAATAAAGAGAAATGTATATTGGTCTTAGGAGTATTTAATTAGTTTCAAAAGAAGCATTTTGTACCGGAAAAATGAGAACTTAAGATGTTGTCTAAAATATTTTATATAACTAAAATGGTTATACTTCAATGATCCTTCATGGACATATTTTGCAAAAGTGATTTTTTTATTTAACATATGTAAGAAATTCAAATGTGGTGTCTCTTTTTTCTTCTCTCTTCCAGTTTCTGAAATTATCAACTTACAAAGTGGGGCATAAACACATTCAATCAATTATAACAGTAAGAGTGTTTAATCAATGCTGTTAAGAGAAATGCTCTCGCTTAGTTCACGGTCATTTAACGTGTTTATCAAAATATTATACTTGAAACCAGTGGCTATATTTATTTTTTATTAATGTAACAACTGCTAGATGGCGCTTCCATTCTCCAGACAGTAATTGTACGGCTTCTTCAAGTGGTGAAACGGAGAGATGTGTGACGATATTCAGCTGCAGGAAATCTGAATGTTTACCATCGCTCGGAAACAACTCCCAATGTTGTTTTTTGTTATATATAAGCTGTAACATATGCATCTGTAAATTGTTTTAGTTCTAAGAAGAGTTACTATGTACAGGAAATAAATTATGTAAGCCCAGAGATGGATTATTTCTGCTTATTCAATTATTTCCAATTCATCACATCGGACTATAAAAATGGCACCCAACGTGGGGCCACAACCCTTGTTACCCCGAAGAAATTGTGGAAACAGAGCTGTAAGCCTAAAGGCCCAAAAGAAGTAATGGAATCGGCATTGTATGCCTAACGACGCAAGACATGAAGTGATGACACATCTTGCTATAATATTTGACCATCTACATTCTTGTTAAAACCTTTTCGAAAGCGAAAGTCAAGGGGAAAATTCCGTTGTTTAATGAGGGGAAATGAGCAAATCTGCTATTTCCTGCCGAGAGTTTTCCAAGGTTCTTTTTTTGTGCATGGACGTGTCTAGAAATTTCTGTAGCAATCCCGCTACAGTGATATTGTCTGTTTCAGAACAGCTGCCACGTATTCATATTAAATGCATCCTTCCTCGTTGACATTCATTTTAATTATTGTATTGCTTGATATTTTATAGAGTAATTTCATATTGAAGTTATGTAGCAGTACACATTACTAATTATTTTGCATTATAGTGTTTTACTATTTTATTGTATTGAATTTTGTATCATTACACATTGATAATTCTTAATTTTTCTTTACATTATTTTATTTTCTGAATTAATGTTCCTTGTTTGATATTCTGAGTATGTTAATAGTTTATTTGCCCATTTATATTTAATTGTTTTCTGAGGTGCACAAAATGTTTAAGATTTAAAGGCTAGATATATTTAAAAGTGTGAGATCTCTTTAAATATGTATTACCATATCTCTAAGAGCTTTGGTGGACAATCAAGCCCTGACCTGATGTTTCTTTTTCCTTTGCTTCTTAAAATTTTTCAATCTTGTCATTTCTAGGTAAAGGAAAAAAGCTGATCTCATTAAGCTAGTAATTGAGTTAGATGAAATGGAGTCTAATGGGAAAAAACTAAAAATAATTGAGCTAAAAGAAAAAACTTTACCAATTGATGCCTACAAAAAACCCAGAATTTGTGAAAGATATCTTTGAAGATATAGTATGAAATAGGACAGTTGAAGAGAAAGAACAAAAAGAGCAAGAACTACGTGAATTTGAGAAGCAGATAATACGACTGCAAAATGAGACCCATAGAGTTGCATGTCTACAAAATCTACCCCAAAAAAGCTCAAACTCAATTTTTTTTTAACTCAAGGTTTGAGTTAAATTAATGCTGTCCTGAATTCAATCCTGAACCAAAATTCAATCCTGAATTTAATAACTTAAACTTGTTTCTAACTTTATTTGAACTTCAAATGAATCTTCTAGACCTTGATGAAGATCTGTGGTTCCCATACTTCTTTGATGCCCTACCCAGTGAAGTAACCTCCCTTATTGCCTGAGAGCCCCAGGAGAAAAGCAAGGATTAATCTCACTTTCGAGAAAAGCTTCTCCAACTGTTCAAGTTAGTGCAGTAAAATTTCAAGAGCTGTTCTCATGAAAAAGGAAAAGTGCAAGTGGGGCATGGAAGGATCACTATTTTGAAACTCGAGCCTATATTGAAGGTTGCTTCAATGAGATTAAAATTAATACACTCGATGTCTTGCAGAATTCCATGATTTCTGATCAAATGAAAGCGAGAAGAGCTCCAGAGTGTAAGGAACATTATCCGGATATCTGGGAAGAACTTATCTCACCAGAAATGTTAGCAGACAAGCTGGAGGCTTTTGGAAAAATCCGGTGTTCTTTACCTAGTGAACCAAGGAGACATGTAAATGCAAAAGAAATCCTAAATGATCAGGTAACATCCAGGAAACTTGAACGCTTTTCAAAAATGGAACATTCACAATGTAATTCCAAATGAGAGATCCCCTTTCAAATTTTATGTCTGTGGGAGGCCAAGGGTGATAATGTCTAGATACCCAACCCATAACACAAAATCCTTCCGAAGAAAAGACGTAGCAACAAATCATGTCAATGCTTATGCAACTAATACTAGATGTCCTCTATTAACCCTAATCGACATAACTTTCAGTAGGAGCATTGGACGTGTATGTGTAGAAAAAGGATCTTTACATTCAACTGCTGGAGAAAAGATGTACCTGATATTCAAGGATTAGGTACCCATCTTCCAAGAAACCACGTTAACAATGAGCTTAGCAGATGGTCAATACACCACAGGTGATGGTAGAGATTGAGGAAAAATCAATCCTGACTAGGTCCATCATTTTCCCAAAGGCAAAATGAATCAGACTTTTACTTAATTCTGCTAGTCCAGTTTTGGATGTGAAAAATACTTGTTAGTTCTTATAGGACAATTGAACCTACAAATATCCATTTGGTGAAGAATTGGACACCCCGTCCATAGCTGAGAAGATGTCCACCAATACCTGCTATTTAAGAGAGGGAGAAGGTGAAAGTTTAATCTCTATTCAGATGGAGAAACTTAACATCTTGTTAGAATCTTACGATCATATCTTTGAACCAGGGGGAGAATCAACACTTTTTTTAGAGTAGCAGTATGCTAGGAAGTTTTACACGAATAAAATGAGAATTCTGCCCCAAAATATCAGCCTGGAGAACATGACTTTTTGGCATCATATCCACTAAGTAACACTTCGAAAGGAAGTAGTGCAAAACTAATGCCCCGTGGATATATGCCCTACTTAATTTTAACACAGAGGTCAGCTTCATTATATGAGATTGCTATTTTTGATAATCCCGGGGGTACCTCTCAGAACTTGTCACACACCCGCTTTAACTTTTTGCAACAATGATAAAGTAAAGTCAATCATTCCCCTACGTAAATGTGGCCTCCCACCAAAGACCCAGACTTCGGTCTTGTCAGGAAGTTGTCGGAACCAGAGGTAGGATGTAACTATATTTATTATTTATTAATGTAACAATTGCTGGATGACGCCTCCAGACTGTAATTGTATGTCTCCCTCTAGTGGTGAAACGGAGAGATGTGTGATGATATTCGGCTCCTGGAGATCTGAATGTTTACTATCGCGCGAAAACCACTCCAATGATGGTTTTTTTTTTTTTTTTTTTTTTTTTTGTGGGGTAAAAACTTATTTTTTTTTTTTTTTTTTTTTTTTTTTTTTTTTGCTACAGTCGGCTATATACTTGAATATGAAATATCAAGCTTTTTTAGTATGGAGGACGATGTTATTAATAACATGTATGTTCTTCTTCAATAAGGCAAATTAACGCGAGTCTACACTCCCAAAATATTAAATCGTGTATGAAACACAATGTTCCCAAGTGTGTTATCTAAGCAATTCAATTCCTTCACATTCCTACCATCTTCCAATAAGATTAGCATAATTTATGTATTTATTTTTCAGTATTACTTCGTTCAATTCTTTAGTCAAACTTTTTTTACTAGATCACGTATCATTTGATTCAGTCAATTTTTTTATTTTTTATTTTTAGTAAAAATTAAGGAAAGTAATTCTTGGTTTATTTCTTAAAGCTCTAAGATTAATTTTATTTAAGACACGTATTTTAAAATTAAAAGTTATATTAAATACAAAAAATTTTCTAAAGAAACAAAAATTTTCCCGTTCCTTTACATTTCTGTATAAAAGAAAATCTTCTGGTATGTTTTATTTTATAAATCATTTATTTCTACGAAGAAGGCTTGATGCTAGTTTGAAGTTCCATTACTTTTGTTGAAGTAAATGAAAAAACAGTTACATTAAATATATTTCTGTTAATCACGCAAGAGGAAAGTATTTTAAACGCAACTTCAGGATCCCAAAAGCACATAATTTAGAAAAAAAAATATTTTGCCGCAATTAATGATATATTTGAGCCCTTTCTTTCATAAAATATTTTTCTCTACATATTTTAAAGTTAACTTATTTTCCATATTTATGTAAAATATGGCAAAAAAAGATAAAAACGCTTATTTAGTTTGACTTAATTAAAAATTAGAGTATCGTACGTGGCGTATAAATTTAATTCATGATTTGAGGAACATATATGTTTATGAATTTCTAAATAGTTTTCAAAAATGTTTTACAAAACAAACTTCAAGTGTTACAGGTGTTATCATATTCTGAAAGTAAACATTAGGAATAAGACTCAAAAGTAATCATATTCTACAAGATGACTGAGAATATCAAGATGCATTAACTCAATAAGAAATTGTATTTTGTAACGTTATGCTTACGATAGTTGTATATTATTTACTTATTTAGACTGTTTTCATATTCATTACATTAGTAAAAAAAGTTCAAAATGAAGCATTTTAAGACTCGTGTTTTTGCGGATTTAAAAAAATGTAAGAAGGCATATGGTTCGTTATATCATTAAAAACAATATTTTGCGTTATTATTCTAACACTTTCAAGGCACATTATGAAAGTAAAAAAAGTGAAGGGATAAAAATAAATAAAGAGCTCTATTTTGGTTTGAAATTCACTGTCAAATGCATGAGAAATCAGGTTCTACGAGTATATTCTATCCTTTATTCTACTGATTATTTCTAGTCAGAGAACTCATAAAATGTTATATGAACATTTGAAAATCAGTTTGTTTCACTGTTACACAAATCGACACAGCTTATCATGTCCCTAGAAAATTCTTGGGGTACTTTGTTGATGCGAAGAAGTAGTCGTTTGCTAATTCTCACTAAAATATTATTTTCAAATTTATTTTTGGAGTGTTTTTCACCTTCTTTACTTTACCCTAATTTTCTGTGTTCTTAGCTGATGCAACAATTCCGTACCAAACGTTTTTCTGCAAAAACATACATTTTAATGAGTTTGTAATGAAACTTATTTCTTGAAATCTGTTTAAAAATAAAAGAGCCACATTAGATTTTGCTCTATACCAAATAGGTATTATGAAAGGGAAGATATTAAAGGAGGGCAGAGAGCAGCTCATAATGAAGAGATTGAATGACACAGAAGAGGATATTTTGTATGTTTGTTTAAGTATTTGTCATGACGTAGCATCCCTAGCGGAAATATTTTAGAAATTTGCTTTAGTTGTTTGCTTTTTAATTCAATTTTGAAGTTATTAATATGCGAGATTTTGCTTGCAGTGCGTAGAAGACTGTCACATATTACATAGCGATATATTTTTGGCTTCCCAACGAATAGCTTTGGTGCTTTTAAAGTCACATGACGTGATTACGTATTTCACATCTTACAACTTATATTTCAAGAAGTCTATTCTGGCGAAAGTTTTATTTATTCATTGTATGTGTTCTTTGAATCAAAATTGTGAATATTTTTCTTTTAAATCATTGTAAAATAGTTTCTGTTAAAAAGTAAATTTATACTTAGGCAACATATGTTTTGTGTGTTCTGCTTATTTTTCGTCAAACTCTGCTGTTTGTTCAATTTGGAAGTAAGATTGATAAAATTATTGCTAGAACAAACAGGCATACTATTGGAATATATAGTAAAAATAATAAAAAAACGACCTTTTACAAGTGGTATTCATAGTCGGTAGAGCTGAAAATTTATAAATTGTTTCTCTGAATGTAAAGACAATCAATACTGTTTATCAGGAATCTCTTCAGGCTTCTCCTAAATACTTCTTCATATTTTAATGTTATAATTATTGATTACTAGTGCAGATAAACTAATAATTTATTAGTGAATATTTTGTACATTTTTGGAGTCATCTTAGAACTTATTGATCATGAATGAATATACTTAAGTAATATCTTTGCATCAAAAATGAAACTGTAAATTTAATAAAATTTCGATACTTTGTATGTTGGATATGAAGAATGAGTATTTCAACGAGTAAATCAATATAATGTCTGAGATTAATAACAATAGATGTGAGAAATTCATTGTAGTAATCGTCAACTGATCATTTTTAAAATAAAATTTCAACTAATTCCTTAAATTTAAGATGTAGTATTTAAAAAAGAATTATTATACTCCTGTGCAAAAAAAAAACATGTATATATCTTGATATAAATTAAAGTGTATGGAAAGCGAATAACATTTCTTTCTTTCATATATTTATTTAACGTAGATAGTATGTGAAACAATTATTTTCATACAAATATGATGATAAGAGTACTAAGGAAATATAAAGAAGAAATAAAAATATAGTAGAAAATTAAAGTCAATATAAACAGGCATTTAATTGTAAAATTGACCACTTTAATTAATATTTATGCAAAATATAGTTAATGCTATTTACATATTGTAGATAAAATAATGAAAACATTTGTGTGTGTGTGTAACCAGAATTATTACATTTGTTAATGTGTTTGTGTTGTCTATCATGAGCATTATGAACAGAAATACTTGACATGGAATATATATATATATATGTGTGTGTGTGTATTCTCAAAATGCCTCAGTGATGTTAAGGTCTGGTGAATAAGGACACCATCGGAAATTGTTCCACTTCATTCTCATGCTCATTAAACCAGTTTGTGATGCACTTAACGAAATGGAAGGGTAATAAGTAAACAGAGAAAATATTCTGTTATTACCCTAGTCTACGTCTAACAGTTTCTTTACACATTTGATTTTACTAATTATAATAGTTAGGAGTGATTAATTTAACTATTTTCTTAGTTACACAAGCATTAATCATGAGATAGTTGCAAAGTATGCATTTTATCTCACATATATAAAAATGTAAGTTGGCCGATCTATCAAATCTGAATTTTATTTTTACCATTAGAAACAAACAAACCCAATTTTAATTATAGATCTAAGTACCAAGCTACGCTTAACCAATATAGAGATTTATCATATGACTCCTACGTCTTCGTTGAAAGTAAGAAAGACACTGAAAATTACAAACGGATTTGAAAAGCGTGAAATTGAAAAGTTGAGTATGTGGACAAAAATACAATACACGTATACAAATTTATAATGAAGCTGTTTACAATGCTATTATTAATTTTAAGAAAACGTTTTCTGTTTTAAAGTGTTTATTTTAGATACAAATATTGGAAATGTGAATTCAATTACGAATAACTAAACTCAATTAATTGTATATAATTTAAACTTTTCAAATATGCAGCATAAAAATTTTTATGTTTAAATAGTATTTATCGCTAGTTACGTGCAAGTAAATAATATATTTGACGTGTAAATTGAAATCAGTTAAAAAATTTAAACTCCATGCTTTTAAATTTGTACTAAAGCAAATGAAGGAAATGATATAAACGAAATATTTTTTCTGTCTTGTTAAATTAATGCAATATAAAGCAAATTCAAAGCTCCTTTGCTATTCGAATATACAATTAGTGGAACTAGACAAGTGAATAAATATTTTACCATACACATTTATGGAAAGAAATCTATTAAACGTATACCAAAACTTGATAATTCATTTAAAAAACTTTTAAAAATTTTGGGCACTAGTAGTGAAGAAGAATAATGTATTAAAGGAATAAATAGGAGTGAGTTGGAAGCATGCGAAAACGGTACTTGTTCTAAATTAAAGCTTGAAATTCGTGTAAACGTGTAAAGATAAGACATTCATAGACTTTTTTTTTCAACGGAAAAATAATTAAAAGAAATAAAATAATATTTTTCTATCAAAAAATTAAATAGAATATCTATTTGGAGAGATTCATAAGAGCACTGGGGGGAGGAGGCCGCACATTCATTATTATTAATGCTATTACATACTTATCAGCAGTTTTTGATGAAAATTTCCACCTTTTCCATCTCACGAATACCTGAAGACACAAATTACCTGAAGATTTAGTATAATAAATGCTACTAACGTTTGAGTGCTAATAGATTTGACATGATCATTTGAAGAACTAAAAAAGTATTTAAGCTGAAATTTCAGATTGACAAATATTTAAAAGAATCATTCTAAACCAACCTTAATATTCGAAAAAAAAAACATACTTTGAAATGAGAAATTACACATGTTTAGATAAAAAACTCGTTCTTATAATATCTATTATTGTTCCTTTCTGAGATGTATAAATGATTCTGAGATGTATAAATCATTATCGGTTTATACAGAAGTTAAAACCATATTCCAAATAATTGATATTCAATTAAATTTAACGATTCTAATAGAGAAAAATAATGCGAAATTATTTAATCAATATATTATTATTTCAATCGCATACAATTTTATTTTGCTTGTATTAATACAGGTTTAAAAAGAAGTAAATGCATTATATATATATATCCATAATATAACGGAGATTATTAATAATGTAACATTCCTTTTTGAAAATTTGTTTCATCAATTCTTAAAAGTATGCAAATATTGAGCCTTTATAAAAAAATAAAAATACAATTACTTTAAATTAATTAAGTAGTTAAAATGGCCTTCAAATTGTTATAAAATTTAATGTCTAATAGTACCTCAATAATCTAAAGAATATTCTTTTAAAATGAATTTTTTTAATTAATGAGAAATGTTATTAAAGATATGTTGAAGATAACAAATGATACCCTTAATTGATGGAAATTGTATACAATTGGAAAATATTTTCAAAATTAACAAGTAAAAGTAAAAATAATCGTAAAAGCTAGTATGTTTCTGAAAAGTATTATTTCACCAGATTTAATAAAGGAATTTTTTGTTACTTTGATCTTCATGGAATTTCTTTAAATATAATTTTATTTCAATTTTGCAAAAGTTAAAAAATGAATAAAACAGATAAAATTATTTTTATTTTTATCATTTTCTGTCTTAATATTCTTTCTGCGTTGCTTAATAAATCAGCAAGGACTTTAATTAATAACCTTAGGGATTAACCATAGGAGAAGAAAATCAGAAAACAGGGAGTTAATTAGTAATAAGCAACACAAAATTAATTAATTACTCGTTACTAAATGAACTTCCGTTTAATCCAGATTTTCACTGCATCTTTTTGCCCATTTTTTGCGGGTATGCATGTTTCGTACATTTATCTCGTTACAAAATAGATTTTTTTTATAATTAATAATGAATTTCATTTTCATTAATATCTAAATTAGTTGGTATTATGCTAATCGAAAAAAATAATGAAAGCTACATTTTAATGCAAATTTTACATAGTAGTTTTATTTTGATTTTCAGAGAAGCTGTAAAATCTTTCACTATCAATTTTACAGTTGTTCATTAATTTGCTGCTGTTTTTCCATTTTCTTATGTCTAAAACTTGGTAATGAATAACACAAAAAAATAACCATACAATAGTTGTAATACACACGCATTATCGTACGTAACACACATTGGAGTCTCAAAGAATGAAACAGAAGTCGCAGAATAGACCAAAAAATAGGGGGTATGGCTCCCTCTTACAGATATACATTCCACGCAACGAGATTTTATGCTGGAAATAAGAGAGTTTATGATTTCCTGTGGCAATTGGTCTCCCTCGTTCAGCAACGCTGTTTTCAAATCTTGGATAGCTCTCGATAGGGTCTTGCGAATTACAATTGCCTTCCCCCAGAGCGTCCGAGGTATGCTTTATAGGATTGATGTCTAGAAATATGACTGGCAAATATACATCCAGCGAATATCTTAACTTTTTATAAATTCGTCTACCAGCTGAGTTCTTTGTGACCTCGCCTTGTCATCCATTAAAAGGAAATCAGTACCAATTGGACCCCTGAAAAGGCGAATATAGGGCTCCAAGACCGCCTTCCTATACCTCTCAGCA
>BMAW01035750.1:0-10594 GCA_019974015.1 Nephila pilipes | reverse complement strand
TTTCATAATTTGGGAAACTTTAAATTTTTAAGTATTCAATTTAAACTAAAATATCAATTTTAATGGAATTAATAAGATAGCATTTGTACAAAAGCATAGCACTATATCACTTTAACATAGAAATAAACTATTTTGTTCTGGTTTTTCAGAAGACATTAATTTAAGGAAAGTACTAAATTTTGTTCTACCCCAGTTTGATATTAATCACCAGAAATTCATCGAATCAAATCTATTCAGAACAATTCATGATTGATCTGCAAATACCTTACATCCAAATCCATTTGTGGCCCTCTGACACCTTGTTCAGGCTCTCATTGATCATTTAAAGGTGCTGTTTACATTCAGGCTCTCGTTAACTACCCCTAAGTTCCTGTCTAGGCCTCCCTATATAAGCAGACACGAAAGTGGAACGCACTAATCGATGCCGCACTCTCCAATGTCGTAGCATATTGTCCTAAAACAAATACAATGGATAGGTTAATGCTTAGAGTGTGCTTAGTGAATTCATGATAAGAATCTATAAATTTAAGATTAAGATAAGTGAAGTGAGAATGTGTTGAATGTGTGATTTGTTAATTAAAATAATGTATTGTAAATTTAGGATTTCAATTACTGTAGGACGTATTACATAACTTTTTTAGCAAAATTTTACATATGCATTCATTACATGGGGAACATGTTCAAATTTAGATCGTAGATGGTCTACTTCTAAGTAACAACTAAACTCAAATTGTGTTTTTGAACGTGAATGATAAAAGTGAAGAATTTGCATTAAGTATTAGTTTATTTTTTGGATAAAAATGTTTTAGAAGGATATAATGACTTTAATATACTCCATATTTCAAAAATTAAATGTGTAATATTTAACAAGATGTTTCGTACATGGAGTTTAAGTGCTTCAATCTGTTAATAAGATGAGTATAGAAATCGGGAAAACCAAGTATTTTTAATTTTGAAAATATACTGGTTATACTCACCATTGATATATATATTTTTTTAAAATAAACATTTTGTTTTTATTCTGTATTATAACTGAGTTTAAAGTTTTTATCGATAAAAATGGAAATATCTACACTTTGACAAAAACACAATATGTACCTAGAGGACTCATTACCAGAAATGTTATACAACCAACCAAGATAATTAGAAATTTAAACTTATTACGTTCTAAAATTAATTTTCATGGATATTATGATTTTGATACCATAGAGATCCTTAGTAAAATATTTCAATTCAAACTTGAAATTTTAGAGCATATTTTTTTATTATTATCTTAATCGTAATTTTTATTATTTTTTTATGTATTTTCCCTCTTTCTCTGAGTTAACTTTTGGATTATTTTTTTCAAAAAAGAAAAGATAGCTACATTCATTATTTTTATAAAACCAATTGCAATAGAAGAATGAGTTTTCAACAAGTATTCTAAGCATGTTGTTACGCAATGGAAAAATACCTTTCCTTCAGCAAAACGATCTTTGAAGAAGGACAGTTGCATATGAGATTCCATTTCTTTTTCTAAATAAAGATAGTCCTAGTTCTTTGATTAAATGCAGGATTCGTTTTAGTAAGTTTTGTTTTCTTGTCAACGGTGGTAATACACAAAAATATCTTTTTTCTGTAACAAATTCTTCTGCTTGTACTTTTAATGGTTAGAAATTCCCATACGGATAGTAGTTAATCTTTTAGTCTCCAAACTCTAGAAACATGAATCTCTTTATATCCCTTTGGATTGCCTTCTTTCTAAGCAATTAGTGTAAAGACTTTCTTGTCAATTCTTTACCTTAAGTAGAGTTCTAATTACTGACGAAGAATTAGATATACTAATGTAGTAAAAGTGACTCACAGTTTTCTCATATTATAATTATTCGCAACAATATAAACTACAAATTATTCGAAAAATAATTTAATCTTTTCTTCACCTAGATTTAATTGATACTTTTGATAAGATCTTGAATTTGCCCAATGAATATATTGATTAGCTACAATATTTTATTTTTCATTAGCAAGACATGCTGGTAGAAGTTCATGTTACATTTCAAGAAGAAAAAAATTAACCCTACTCATTGAATTAAATAATCGATGGTTTAAAATACCAACAGCTAATTTTGCACTTACATTTCATCAGTATGTTACATCTGCATTTTTAACATATTTAAAATATTTACATTACCTTCCTATAAATGAATCGCCGCAATTGAATATGCATTAAAATATTTGTATTTGACATGTAAGAGCGTTTGTAGCTAAAAAAAATAATGTATTTTTAACTAAGGGTTTCATAGACATTTATATAAATGAATAAAATTATTTTTTTATAATTTTTCTATATTATGTGGTTATTTTGTAATTTTCAGTGTTAACACGATTTGGCTTCCCCCTTCAAGATGTTTTTCAATCTCTTAAACTGCATATGCACTTGAAATAATACTTTGTATGAAGAAATATTGTTATCATGACCTTTCATTTGAAATTAACACTAATCTTGAACTAAGAAGGAACAAAGGAATTAATGTACCACTACGGATAAATTTACTTTACAAGCAAAGTGATCCGAGCTTTAATAATTTCAAAAGTCTTACTTTTATTTAATTTGATTCATAATAATGGTTTTATTTGTATTACTGTTGTCAATCTAGTTAAGTAGACGTGCCTTATGTATCCTCACGATTTTGTTGAAGTTTGTATAGTTAATACTAAACATCTTTTTCAAGTTAGTTAATCCTCTCCTTTCATACATTATATGGGATTATATTCAAAGCCTTTTTTCCAAATTCATGTCAGTAATAATAATTTTATATAACTTTTCCTTTGTTTTCTTCATTATTTATTGATTTGATGTAGGTATTATTTATTTTGCAGAAATATACTGATTTCTGCCATATTTATTGCATTAATCTTTTGTGAATCTGTGAATAATGCTTAACATCCATGAAATAATTTAATGTTTTCTATATACAAATTAGTCACAAAATGATTCAAGTCTCTGCAGACTCGATTAATTCATAAGAGAAAAATATTTTTAAAGTGAATTATACTATTAAGTTGTTTCATTTTCGATAAATCTCCATCAGTTGCATTTGAATAATGAAAACGAAATATAACTGTGTTTTCTGAATTAAAAACATAATAGAAAAATTAAGAATTTCCATTCCTAAGTTCTTTCATTTATGAAAGTTCCCTTTGAAATATTCAAAAATATTATATAGATAATAGTTTATTAAGCTAAAAGACACATGGTAAAACGAAGAAATTGACATAATCGTTTATCTTTTATATGTAAAACATATTAGAAGTACAAAAGTTTAATTTCTTGACAAAAACTCAATTTTTTCGTGATCATAAGATACCCCAGCTTTTCAAATTGCATATTATTAAAAGTAAAGATAAGACATTTAACTAGAGATTAAATACTAAGAAAACCTTACTTATTAATTTTTCTGAAGAAAATTAAAGGATATATATATTCACAAGATATTTAATAATCTAAACAAAATATAAATTAATTGTTTGATATTCTATATTTTGGAATTCATAACCAAAGCTATTTATATGATGCTTATTTTCTTTTAGAAGTTATTCTGTATTTTGTAGTGATGATGTAAATCATCTATTACAGAAATTAGTTCAAATTTGACATTTGGTTCATAACCATATTTATAGTTGATAATATTTTCCATTCTGAAAAATTTTAGAAAGTTGGAAAATGTGTTTTCTATCTCTGATCATATTCTTTTGTATTTCAAAATATCAGTGTTTGTATGCATGATTAATATATAATATTAACTGAACAGGAAAAGTTTCCAACGAGATTTTCTTAGATGTATTTTAGACAATTCTCAAAATTTAGAGACCTTTTGCAAAATATATTTTCTGATATAATAAAAATATATTTTTACATCCGTGATTAGGTATTTATTTATGTTTCATGTTTTGGATCATATAATGGTTTGCGTTTAAAAAATTGTAGCATATTAGCAACATATAAACATCCCTAATTTTTATGTCCTATATAACTCACATTTTTAATTATTTTCTTGTTAGCAAAATTTAATTTTAATCATATTAATTTGAGAATAAGATATAAAATTGACGATATTTTTTTAATCATCGTAATAAAATGCTATTAGTATCCGTTCGTAAATATCATTTGTGAACAAAAATATATCCTTCAGAAACATTTCTATCAGATAACATTAATAAAAATAAATTATGTTTCACACAATATTAGTTTTCATTAAAAACAGTAAAGCAAAAATTAAAATTTGAAGCATCTTCCAGAGTAATTTCAAGATGACTATCTAATTGATAAGCAATATTAAAATTTAAATTTATAGATATCAAAACATCACCTTTTTGAAACAAGATTGTTTTTATCAATACTAGGGCTTTAAATGCGTTTATATTATTTTAAATGAGAGAGAAAAAAAACAGAATCTAAATCACATTATCCTCCAAAGAAAGACTTAACGTTGAAATCATTTATGAAAATATTTATCGAACAATTTATTACTCATACTATGATTTCTTCGCTTTAAATATTATTCAGAGCGACATGTTTAAATTATTTTAGAGCAGAATATGTCAAATATCATTTCCGTCTCTCGGATAATCCGTTAATTTTTTAAACTTAGTACGCTTATAAACACATCGATCCTACTGCTTCTGCCATACTCAATTTTAAAAGTACATACTCTCATGCAACTCATTTTAGTAAACTGAAGTTTTATTTTTTACTTCACAATCAATTACCTGTAGTTTAAAATGTTAAAATATTGATATATTTTATTTCTTTATCACTTACGTTGTTACACGCAATTGATAAAGAAACTGATTAAGTGATATTACTGCCGCAATGAAAAGCAACACAAGCGCTATTAGTGATGGAACTTCGGTCAAGTGACGAGGACAGCTCCTGAGATGACAACTTCCTCTCCAAACTTCCACACCGCACTAAGTGAAGAACCATGACCAGGTTTAATGAGCAACAGGCTAGTGGATACATAGTACGGGTTCTCATTAGCATCGAGGGTCGAGCCCTTTATTTGACGATAACAACGAAGGTACAAGTCTGCGATCATAACCGCTGGATACCCACATTCAAGTTATTGTTGAAAAATGAGATATTTTAAATATGATCATTAATGTAGAGTAAAACTTTAATAATTTGATAATCGTTAATTCGAATTTCTGATTTTACCCTTGTTCTTTTTTCTTTTTAATTTTTCGTTACGATCTGCGCGTTTCCATAAAAAAATCACGAAAGTTCAACTAACAGTTATAAGTCATTTGGAAGAAATGTTCCGTTTAGAATATTTGATGGTCTATTTCAAACGTCAGATAGAGACTGCACTGATCTAGCCGATATAGAGTAAGAAGCAAAAGCTACAGCTTGATGTGAGGCTCGTAGGCAATGTACAAACCTCAAACAACGGAAGCGGAAATCGTTTCTTTTCTACGAAATCGATATTTTTCTTTATACAAATCTGATTTAAAGTTATTTAAAAATGAAATACGATTAAAGTATATTACATTACTTAGATATATTTAATTTCATAGATTATCATCTGCTTTTATTTTAATATCCACACAGAACATATCTGTCAAGTTTAATAATCTCTTATTCGCTCTTAATTTAATATTTAATTTAATAAATGATTTTTATGGCACAATTGTCTGTTTGTATTTATTTATTTTTGTTAACATGGGTAACATTTTTACATATGTACTTCAGAATATTTTGCTTCTGAAAATAAGTAAAAAATACATAGGAAATTTGCTAATGATATTTTTTATTCTTGATAATAATTGCTTCTATAGATCCTGGGGCTCAAAATTGCGCTTATTTTACGCTCATTATCATCGTTTCGAATAATTCTACTGTTCCGAAAACTTAACAAGAAGAACGCAAATAACGTTAGAACATATTGAAATTACCAAAAGTGAATCTCAATTTTTTTGTTTTATTTATTTTTCCCCATTTGTTTCTTATAGTCGATACCCCGGATAGGTTTCAGACCGATACAATCTTACTTATCAAGGTTTTACTACTTATGAATATTTGAAATATAAAGAAAACATAGTTCTTTATATCTATTTGGAAAATTTAAAATAAATAAACTTTGTCTTTAGGATCTGTGTAACTTATTTAGTTTTCAAAGTTGCTCCCCCATATTTATATAAACTTGAATATAGATTCAATTTTATCATGATATATAGTTCTTTTTTTGTATTCTAATAATATAGAAGTTAGAAAGAATTCCTAAAAATTCAACGGGATGTTACCAAACTGTGAATGGAAGTTTTTTCCCTTGCTTGAAAAGATTTCAGAAGCGCTTTGCATGCCACAGCAATAAGCAATTATGTAAATCCGAGTTATAGAAAATTTTAGTGACACTTAGAAATTGGAAAATATTTTAGTTACAAAAATAATTATCCTCTATTAACATCCAGGAGTAAATAAACTGAAAAAAAATATTGATTTATGTAGGAGAATCTTCAAATTTACCGTAGTTTCAAGTTGACAATCTTGTGGTGTGGATATAATTACCATAATTACACTATAATACGTTAACACATTGTTATTTCATTGGAAAAACGAACCTGTTAATTGGTTTTATAAGTTTGTAATGTTGAGCGTTTTGCGATTTTCTCTCCTCTGAGCTTACTTTCTGAATTTATGTTAGAATTTATAATGCTTTTTTAACAAAATAAAAAACGATTACGGAAATTATAACAAATAAAATGTGTGGTTATTGAATTTAAGGAAGCATATATAAATGTAACAAATAATTTAACATAAAGTTAATAATGATTGAGTTTAAAATTTGCGGTTAGAGGAGATTAATTATTGAATATATAGTCGCAGTTGATTTGCGTGAACATCCATCCGTAGTTGAGGGTTATTCATAAGATTTTCTAGAATGAGGGGAGTTGGTATACTTACTCAAAATGCCAGTGCTTTTAATTTAATTCACTATGACCCGGAAAAATGGGTAAAATACTAAATGAATATTTATGTAGGATTTTTCAGCTACTTATCAATTTATTAATTGCATTTTCAACAATATTGTTAAATTAGTCCCGCATTTGCTAAATAGATGGCACCACGAATCAGCACCATGAGTTAGTTCACGCAGTGCCCTCCATATTAGAACAAAACCTTAGAGCACATTGCTTTTTGCCTCTTTCTCTCTCTCTTCCACATTTTGTTCATCAACTCTCCTAGCTTCTTCCTTCAGTTGCGCTAGCTCGAATCTCCTCTCTTGATATAATCGGTTGAAATATCCTACTCCGATGACCAGCTCGTGTTCCAACATACGTCGTCAAAATGCCATGAATTCAAATTGTATCTATCATCCTGTAAAACTAGTTCGTTAAGGATGAACATGTAAATTGTAGCTTCTGTATGTTCTTCATTCAACTCCTTGTAATAAATGTAGTGCATCAATTTCAAGCTTTATCATTGAATTATGTATTATGTAAAAGACTGCAGAAGCCATGGAATTCGGTAATGAAATTTCCACCTAAGACAACCTGCCCATTTCATAAGAGAAAACTAGTGGAATCTTTAGACCTCTGCAAATGTTATCACATTTATATCATGTTAGATTATAGGTACGTATAGGGTTAATTATCTGAGAGAGGGAGAGAAAATTGGATAAAACAATGTGATTGAAACTAATTGAACAATATTTAGTCATGTAAATTAGATATAAATCATGTAGTACTTAATTACTGTGCAAATCAATAATTAAAACTAATACTTACAATTACGTTGTACAATATTAAAATTGATTCATAAAATAAACACAGTTGATATTAAAAACTATTTTGTATACTCTAATAAAGTGTAGAAGAAAGTAATCTGAAAATAGATGAAGGGATACAATAAATTTAGTATTAATATATTAACTAATTTTTTTATATTAATCAATTTTTTCAGTATTGTATTTGGATGTTTTTTTTTTACTTTTGCCTGCATGCAAATAACCATATTTATGTATTTATGATATTACATTCTACGAGGAAGAAAACGAATTGAATAATTATTTTTATTTAAATACTTATATATATATATATATATATATATATATATATATATATATATATATATATATATATATATGTATATATATATATGTGCGTGTGTGTGTCTGTGTGTTTATGCATGTATGAGTGAGTGAGTGAGTGTATTTAACAATAGTAATCGACTATTTGGGGAAACGAACGAAAGATGGAGGTAAATATAGGCATACAAAGTTACGAATTCTATAAATATTCTTAATAATTATTAAACATAAATTCCAGCTGTACCATCTGAATTGTGGTTGGCTTCACCTACTATATACAGTCAAGTGCAATAAAATGATCTGCTCATTGCATAAGCGCAAACTCTTTCCTTTCTATCCCTTAATAAATCATTTAAACTGATTAGGAAGAAATTGTTAGATATGGAAAATAAATTATGTAGGATTTCTTCATCATTTCATATTAGCATAAATCATGCACAGGAAATGAAAGGGGCTTATAGGAAGTACTCATTGTATAGACAGGATGAAATAGCATTTAACTAAGTAAAGCAATAAAGATAAGAGCGAAACGTATGTTCATATGTATTAATCTGTTCTATCCTCTGAAATGTATCTATCTGTATTTAAAAATGTTCATAATAATTTATATATTTGCTAGATTATGGATTTTGTTTTGTCATAATCTCATAATTATTCATTAGTCACATTAGTTTTTCATAATTTTTTTTTCATTATATATTCAATATATATAATGATTAAACTTTTATTCTATTAGTTTCTCACAATAATAGTTTAGTTTAATTCCCTAATTTTTCCTATTATCTCCTTCTGTAAGAAAATGTTCATTCTTATTTCCAGAATACGATTCCTTTTTAACTTTAATTTATGCAATCACTCGCTCTTAAAATATACAAAGTCAGCTTATTCTCCCGCTAAAGACTTGTAAGAATGATCCCTACCATACTTTGAGTCTACACTTAGATTCCTTTGAAATCCCTCCATCTATACCTCGTGGTCTCTGACGTTTATGGTGAAATTTCCCTAATACGTATTGCAAAGCACAGAGAAACGCATTATCTTAGCATTAAGAAATTTTGTACAGAAGCATAGCCCTGATATCCTATTACAAGAGACACATCTGAGACCAGAAAACAAATTCTACATTCCAGGCTACATGTCTTATAGAAATGACAGAACAAATCAATCAACACAACATTCTTCAAGAGGAACCATTATTCTTATTAAAAAAAAATCACTACCACTCCATTGCCTGACAACCCCACCACTCCAATATGTTGAAGCAACTACTATTATTTTCGAACCACCAACAGTCAAACCAATTGCAATAGTATCCATCTACATACCTCCATCCTCAGACAACAATTTATTCATACAAGACCTTGAAATTCTCAGAAAAACCAGCAAGAGCTGTGTCATTTTTGGCGATTTTAATGCCAGACACAACGCCTGGAACTGCACACATAACTCAACTAGAGGAATAAATTTTTTAAAAAAAACTATACAGGTAAAAATGACATACAAATCGCATACCCACCAACACATACACGATTTGGAATAAATTCTGCAAATACAATAGACTTTGCACTAATTTACGATTTTAATTACTAATCAAATTAATCAAACACAAAATTGTCTCACTACCTTAACTATCATCAGATCACAACCCCATTTTTCTTGATTTCAGTTTCCAAACCTCAATTGAAATTAATACTCATGCAGTTACCACCTGCTGGTCAAAATTCAGACAACAACTAATAGAAACTATCCAACCAGCAAATTTTACAAATATAAATACGACAAACAAGCTTGAAAACAAAATTATTCACTTCACAGACAAAATAAATAGAGCTTACGAAAACGCATCCCCACCTGTTTAAGCAAAGACATCAGATACACCCCATCAAATATTAAAAACCTCATAAGAATATAAAAAAAATACCTACGAAAACAATATCAAAGAACATTAGATCCAGATATAAAAACAGAAATGAATAGAACACAAAATTTAGTTAAAAAAAAAATTAAAAACTTCTCAAATGAAAGTTGGAATGACAAACTTAAATCACTAAATACATAAGACAATTCAGTTTGGACAAAAACAAGGATTTTTATAAATAAGAGATGTAGTATACCACCCCTAATTACCAATAATCAAACTGCAAACACTGATACGCAAAAAGCTGAACTAATTGCTAACACTCTAAAACAAAAGAAAACAACAGACCACCAAACTCAAACACAGCCTTTGACACAACAGTTTTCAGTTGATGGTTAGTCTAGGAGACGCTCGAAGATAACGTAAATTGCGTGCGAAACGCCTTTTCTTGCTTACTCTTGCTTTTACACTGATGCTCTCATAATCTGCATCCAAAGGCGAAATTGTGTAATTTGCGCCGTGTGGAAATGGTCTCTCTCTCCGCTACAATAAAATAGTTCTATGAAAATGAAATTGACTCTTCGACCGTTATTTTAAAAATTAATTAAATATTAAGAGTTAAAAGTAAATTACTTTGCATTTATATATATATATATATATATATATA
>BMAW01035748.1:60502-88132 GCA_019974015.1 Nephila pilipes | reverse complement strand
AAGAGTGGGGAATTGAACCTCATCCTGACCGGGGACTTTTTCGAAAGCGAAGTGTTAATCATTATTTATCCCCAAGCACTTACTGACTTTTCCGTCTATAGCCACATTTTTGAAGAATGTTACTCACAAGTTAACATTCACGCCAAGAGTTCACCAGAGCTGTAACAAGCGGAGTAACATGAGTCCATTTAAATTCATTAGTTTAAATATAAGAAAATCGTGTTCTCTTCATCTCAAAGAACGAGAATCCCTTCTATACCCAACATAATAATTTATTGTTGCTGTATTGTTAATATTGCTGACACATTACATGTATTACATGGCAGCTGCTGGTTATTATTATTAATATGAGCCATTACGTTACATGTTGCTGAGCAATACACATTGTTGGCCAATAATACGCATTGTTACGCCACGCTGGCTGCCGGCCATTGGCTGCCAAATCACACACACAAAACGGTTGTTATTGGCGTTGGCTGTTATTGAGCGAGCGGCTGCTATACAAACGGTTATGCGTTGCTGGTTGCCGCTACGTACCTGCCGCGCTGGCATTGCCGGCTGAAGGCGCTGCACATATGGAGAGTGAGATATATATATATACATGTATATATATACATACATATATAAATTACATATTAGGCCTCCTGAAAGAAAAAAAGTCCTGTTCAAGCCTCATGCGAAGTGAAAGAGAATAATACATTTTTCATATATTTAATAATATTCATAGAATATATTTTCCACTGTTACATATGAACTCTTGCCAGCGTGATGGTAACTTGTAAATAACATTCTCAAAAATGCCATGGCTTTATAGGCGAAGAATTCAAGTAGTGCTAGGATTACGTATGCTTCAATTATTTTTTTTCCTTTCAAAAATTTTTGAAGGGAAATAAACAAGTGTTAATTAGAGGGGGTTAAGTTTGAGGAGTATGGTGGATGGAACTGAAATTCCCAGCCTCGCTCTGTGAATTTTTGATGAATCACCCAAGCAGCATAAGGTTTGGAATTATCAAGATACCATATAATGTGCTTCATATTGTTACTCTCCAAAGTATTTCAGTGTTCTGTATAAATCATCCTTTTTCTGACAGTATCTCTTCGAATTCAGCTTTTTGTTAGATTTCAAAAGCTTGAAATGTTTTGATTCCTGAATGAAATGTATTGATTCCTATGCACAACTTTCTATAATTCAGGCTCACTATTGATTGAGATGTTGGAGGAGACAGATAATCTATGCAGCAAGTATGGTCTTTTCCATACGATGTATTCGAATATAAACCATATTTCATCACCAGTTTTTATTAAGGCCCAAAATTGGTTTGTTTTCAATCAGAGCAACCAAAGATGTACATATTATGATTCGATTAAGCAAACCTTTCTCACTTGCAAGAGACACCCATATGGAATATATATTGACCAACCTTAGTAACGATGGAAATTATATTGTACAGTAAATATTTTTAAATTTAGTATTTCAGCTCAATTAGAGTTCGCAGGAGGGAGAAACTTTATCTGAAGCACTGCATAAAAGAAAAGTTGTGCAGTGGATTTCTCATTGGGAAAGCTCTTTGTTAGGTCGGAATTTGCTCAGAATATCGTGTTATGCCTCGAATAAAAAGAACTGCTCTCCAACAAATGTCGGAATTCGACAGAGACAGGATCTTGCCTATCGAGAGTGTGAATTATCGTTCCGTGATATTGACCATCGCACTGGTCGATATCCAAACACTGTTATGAAAATATGAAATCAATGGGTTGCTGAGGGTCATACAGAATGGCATACAGGATCTCCACGCCATTCCATGACAAAAGCACCGGGTTGTACGGTTTTTGCAGGGCGAGGGCATCCCTGCAAAACCGTACAACCACATCACAAATTAATAGTTCGGAAAAGGGCTTGTTTGCCGCTTGCCCTGCATCCGCTCATACAGTGCGATGACGTTTGCAGCAGCTTGGACTGTCAGCTCGGCGACCATAACTTCGTCTTTCCTTGACAATGCAGCATAGTGAGAGACGGCTATTCTGTTGCACCGAACGACAAATCTAGATACAGGAGCGAGTAGCGGTTCTATCACTCCTTTCAGACGAGTTCTGGTTCTGCGTGGAGTAATTTGATGGCCGTTTATGTTTCTGGAAGCTCCGAAGAGATCGCCAGTTGCATGTTTGCGTTCGATATCGGTATAGGGGACCTGAACCTGGTGTGATGGATTGGGAATCCACTGGGTACATGACACGTAAATGTCTAGTTCAGATCGACGGTAATTTGAAGCAGATCCGTTTATTTCTGACACCTTAAATTTTCAGTGGTTGTGCCTTATCTTCGAGGCCTGCCAAGCGCCATTTTCGAACAAGATAATGCAAGACCACATGTTGCACGTCGTGTTCTGAATTTCTTCGATACATAGAGTATTCGATTGTTCCTATTGCCTGAATGGTATCCAGATCTCTCACCCATTGAAAACATATGGTCATGGGTTGCTGAGAAACTGGACAGCCACCCCTCTCCAGCGAACACGGTTGATGAAGTGTGGTGATTTGAAGTAGCAGGGAATAAGTCATCCAATCGTTTCTGTCATCCAAGATCTGTTCAATTTCACACCTAACCTGATGAGGGCCGTTTTAGCTGCTAGGGTTAGCAGCTGTTCCTACTAATTTTGCCCGCCTATAAATCCTCAAACTGCTTGCAAATTTATTCATTTTGTCTTCATACCATACTTTTCTGACAATAAATATCTTTCCTGTATTTTTTTTTTATCATAGTGTTACAATTTTAAAGGCCAGCAATATATGATTAGTAAACATTTTTTTTTACCTTAGAGTGTCTACTATATGTATCTACATCGGGTAGAGATTTTACAGTTTTACAGAAACTGAAAAAGTAGTTGATATTTAAATAAGTAAAGGATAAGGAAGTAGTTAAAATAGTTTCTTTTAAAGTAAGAAGTAGCAATTTAAAACAAAATTGCAGTATAGAAGCAAAGCAGATGCGTCAGCTTTAACCAAGTGATCGAGCCTTGCTTCCTATTAAGTCCCGTTGTGTAGTTGGGCTACTGCACGTTAATTCTGAGGAGGCTCAAAGTCCTATGTTGGGGAACATGGGTGTAAATAATGGGAAGATAATTCAGGTGTCCATTTCGTCATCTAATGTCTGCTCGAGTTGTATTTATTAGGACCAACTGCCTTAGCATTGGGGGAAAAAAGCAGACAAAAACAAATAAACCTGATTACAAGTAAAATTGATGACATTTAAAATTTCAGTATTGAAAATTTCAAAGAAAACAAATTTAAAGTTATTTCAAATTGAGGCTTCCATAATCTAAAAGTTAAGATTTAATACACGTTTCATCCTTTGTAAGTTAGTAATTTTTGAATTTGAATTTTATTTTTGCATGTTTATTTATATATTTTACTCGTTTTGAAACTACACAAATATTTAAAAGTTTAACCATTTAATAGAAGAGTGTAAGTTTATTTTAGAAACTGAAATAAATCTCTTATCATCCAATGAAAATTGATTTAATATTTTTTCTGGTTTTCATTGTTAACTTCAATGCCCGTGACTTTCATTGATCCACAATCTTGCGTAGACTGTTGCCAAACATTATGCACAAATAAAGCCAATTTTGCGTAATTTGTGAGGTAAATATTCGAGCAAGTTTGTATGTGTATTGCGTTTAATATAAATTTATATAGATTTTGATTGCTGAAAATCTTACGTAAAATTAAGCTGACATTTTCTTTTTTTTGCATCAGTTTAGCTAATTGTGGTATTATAGTTCGTGTTTCTTAGAGTACATATTCTAATTGCATACAGATTATAAAATACTTATATTTGAAATCCTTTTAATGTGGATGGAAACAAATTTACTTCCAAGCAGTTATAAATACAAAATCAGAATACCTTAATCAATCATTTTGAGTTAAAAATCGGGAGAAAAACTTTGACAAATATCATGTTGCTAGTTTTCAGGAAGAATGTTTTGTGTCACGTAATCCATCTTGATCAAATCAGATGTTTGAAAAGAAGATTTAATAGGAAATGGGACTTGTTATTAAAAAAACATTTAAGATAGATAAAGTACAAAAAGTAGTTCAAGTTTATCAATCTTACAATGATGGATTAAGAGAAAATTTTAGTTTTTCGTAGTTGCTAAGGGATCCAAAACACATTTTTAAAATTTAGCATTATTTAAAAGGTTATGATTTATGATTTTTCTAAAATTTTTGACAGTTTTTATTACAGTTTTTTAAATATTTATTAGCATATACAAGGATAGCTCAAAAAGAACTGTTTTTAGAATGGGAAGTAGGATTGAATTAATTCACTGTAATATTTGTCACAGATTCTGTGTGCATTATGTTCTTCTCTAACCCATAGCTCGTCGCCATAACTTTTCTTATCATTGAGACCGTCTTTGCCTTCTTTGGATTGTATTCACCTGAAACAAATTATTGTTCTGATTGTTGCTTGGATTGCGGCGTATATTGATGAATCAAAGGTCTCATTGACCATGGTAATTCAACTAGGCATCAATAAAATTTTCATCAGGTAGCAAATTGCCACCAAATCGGAAACAATCGTTGAATCAGTGTCTTAATGGTAATGACACAATCGTAATGACAACTTTTCTTGTCACAATACTTTATATCTTAAGAGAATAGGAACGTTTTGACCTATGTTTTTGGAAGCTGATAAAATCAATGGAAGGAAACCAAAATAATAAAATTAAATATAGCATTAAATAAAACGATGCGAAGCATCGTTTCTATCATCATCATCGTTTTTTTACCTTATTTTCCCAATTGCTGATTAGTGTGAATTTCACTTTGTTTCATTTTATTTTATGGAATATTTCAGAAAAATATGGTTAGAAAAAATACGAAAGTTCTTTCTATATTTCCAATAATGATACACGTAATAGCAGTCAGATATAACGAAATATCTGTCTTTATACATCAAAGTTTATCAGTGTTATTTAGAATAACATAATCGATCGAAACTCTTTTCCAGTGTAATTCTTGGTTTATGTAATTTGATACAAATTTATTCTAAGCTGGCAATATCTTAGGAATTTAATTGTAAATGTGAAGCCCCCAAGTTATTATTACTTCTCAGACGTTTTCTAATAAGGCAATGAATTGAATATATTAAAACTTTGTTTTCTTAGCGATGTAATTTTCTATACTAAACGTCAAATATTATACATACATGATAGGTATACTAATCCTTTCTCTGGCAATAGAACGTTTCCTCGTTCATCATCGATCGTCACGTGTACGTGTCAGAATTTTGGAACGTCTTAAAATCTAATATTTCAGGCACAAGACCGTATTATATGTGCATAGTATTTGAGATACACGTATATTTGACCTTCGTGAAATGGGATAAAGATGACTCATACATATGCGGTTTTATAATACATAGTAGTTTATTAATTTCATCCTTTTTCCAGGTAATTATTTAGTTGTCAGTGAACTATTGACGTTTCCTTTAAAAATTAATAAAATCTTCAATTTGAAATTAGTGTAATAAATTTGGCATTTTTTAAGGAAACTGATTTAGTGTGAATATGATACATATTTATATACATTAAAGATTATAGATTAGTTTAAGATAAACATATTTCCTCTTATTTTTTGAATTATTATATAATATTTAGCGCATCATATTGGTATTTCCCCTAAGTTGTTAATTGATAGTTTAGATTAAAATAATAAATTCTGCATTTTTATTAAAAATATAGTCCTTGGAACAATAGCTTCCAACGGAGTAGGTACCGCCCACCGGTAGGCATTACAAAGATCTAAGGAGGCGATAAGGACCAATTCTCAACCCGTAATGAGCAATATTAGATAGAACTCCTCTAAAGGTTTGATTAATACTAAAAATCATGAAATACATTTTTCTATAAATAGTTATATAAAACCTGACATGTCTAAATCAAGACAAATACTAGTAACAATGAGTATTGGTATATTGTGGTTTTGTTCCCAATATCTTTCTCACTACAGCAGGAAAGATTCGGAGCATGCGCAGTGAATCATACATAGTAATATAGCGTGTATAAGTATATTTCGGTTCGATTAACAAATTTTATACTTGAAGGTTTTGTCAGACCACTACAAGAATAAGGCTCCATACCCAACTCTGATGCACGAATTTTTGAGCGTAATACTAATCTTATAGAACTTCCTACTTTTCATCTCAAAGTTAGATTATTGCTTTTTACTGAATGGAATAAAATGCCTTCGAAAGAGTGAAATAACGAAATGCTTCTGCGTTATTGTTTTTCTTTCATTCTGACTTTCAAAACTATTTTCAAAAATTTATTTAAAATCGTTAAACTCAGAAATATATTATCGGTTTCTTTCTTCGAAAGAAAGAGGAGAATAATTTGTTTTCAAAGGAGGTGGTAGGTCAAAAAAAGATTGGAAATCTATGATTTAGTATATCATTCAATAATTTTGTAATATAGGCTTTATGGAATCTTCAAACTGTTTTTACCTTTCATTTTGTATGTTAATAACTATAACTATTGATGAAAAAAGAAAGCACTTACGAAGACACCAGTTAAAAAATTGGCAAAATCAACAGATTATCGTAGCATATAGAAAACGTTTTAGTATGTCACACTAATAATAAAGAGTAAAATGCATTTAATTCTTTTATTAAAAGCATCGAATATAATGATGCACGTATTAATAAATATAGAAATATCAGTGTAATAAAAGAATTAAAATAAAAAAAAAGTGTTTTGAAAAGTAATTTGATGATATTTACAGTTAAATAAAAATTACTGACTGTTTAATTCTAAAAATATTTCTGCAAGCTTTATGAAACCAGTAAGACAATTGCCCTTAAATACAAATCTTTCTTGAATGATTAGCATAAAATGTCTAAAATAAATTGACTTTTTCCTCGAATATCACTTTATTGTTAATGCACCTACCTTCATCTTGTAATAACACTCAAAACATACAAGCTTCTGAAGTACAATATGGATGCCAAACTTAACAACAAAAATTATAAAAGCAAGCGACTGCGCGATAAATATTAAATTTGATTTCAGATATTAAAATTAAAGGAAATAATAAAATATTAAAGCTTACAATGATAGTATTTTCAGATATTAAAACTAAAGTAAATGATAAATTATTAAATTAAATATATATTTAAAGAAATGTAACTATTTATGCCCCAAAATGAAAAAAATAAAATAATTCTTTACATATTAATCTAATTTCAACCCCGAATATCCTTAGGCATTATTATTGAATTATTTGTACATGATGTGTAGGAAGCAGAAAATATTTATTTTAAATCGAATTTTACATTTTAAATATTTCAGTAAGATGCAGCCGGTATTTGTTAAAAGTGAATAACATTACATCGTTTTCCAATTTTTAATTTTCGAAGAATAGTAACAAAAAGATTTTTTTTTAATATTATGTTTATTTATTTGGGTTGTTCTAAAAGTGGAATAAATTTATGCAAAGTACAATTGTGCGTTAGTTCTTTGTGATTTTGTAACAAACTCCAATATAGATCTAAAGAGGAATATTACGGTTCCTACCACAAATTAATAAAAAAAAATGACATGGATCTTTACATATTTATTTAGTCTCAGCATCAAGTATACGGTATCTTTATTGAGAAATTCAATTTATACATTTTTACTGAGGAATAAACTAGTGATGTTTAAAAATTTAAGCTGTAATTCTCTTTTTAGGAAACTGCATTTCCTCAGAAATGTATTTAAGCAGATTTTTAATACAGTTTTTCTGCATAATATTATTTATTACTCAATGGATTATTCTCAATGTTTTAAGGTAATGCATATTTTAGGATTTAAAAAAAAATTATTCTATCAGAATATCGATAAAAACTATTTATTTATATATTTATTTAACACACATTTTCTTACTTTATTCTTGATCTTTCCTAAGCAATGCTTAAACTTCAAGAGAGTTGAAAGAATCTTGATTATGATCGATTGTTTTCTGCATTAAACTTACATACTTCAAAAATATTCTTTTACTTTTACTAGATATTACCCATAACATTTCTAAGGAAATATTTGAGTAAGTTTTTTCTCTCTTAACTTCATATGAAATGAATAGTTAATGCTTAATAAGATTTTCTTCTGTCGAGTAGCAATTATAATTATGTATTTGTTCCTGATGAATTAATGGATGGTGGATTTATTGAAGATACTAGTTATAACATTCTAAATAATGAGTAATAAAGAATTCATAATTCAGACAGCAAGGACTATTTAAAAATGTTATACTTTTTTTTATTAGTATCATCATTCAAAATTTCTTTTCATACTTTTTCTCTACGCATAGTGTATAAAAATCTTTATAATTTTTTACTGAATTTTCGCTAAAAGCTCAATTTATTCTTAGCTTTTTATAAGAGCAAATCCAATCCAATGTAATTGAGACATCACATTTGACACATTTTGCTTCTAAAAACTAGAGGTCGATAATTTTAGGTGTATTATTTATGAGAACTCGAAAAACGGAATGCTAGAAAAGTGAATATTAGATTTATAAGCAAACATATCTCGCCTTTGGAAAAAAATCCCTTTATTGCTATTTTCTCAATATGAGTCTCTTAGAGTTTTGGTATGATTTTCATAAAATTTATTATATTCTTTTTATTAATATATGAGAATCGTTCAATACGACCTTAGAAATTCCATGAGATGGTGCTCTAAGCATCGAAATTCTTGATTTTCAGTAAGTATTATGACTCACTAGACAGCTATTTTTGTCTCAATTACTCGTATTCATGATCATGAAGCCTTTCGTGCCTCAAAAATTCTCCGTACGAACTTTTCCGGACGATGATACTACCTTCGCCTTTTTTGGAAACGTTTCACCAGAAGTTATCTAACGTTTGGAGTTTCGCTTGACTTCTGGTGCATAATGATGAATACGGGTCTCACTGTTGGTGACAACACGACGCAAAATAACACCAATATTTCGACATGGGAGCACTAAAATTTTCATTCGGTAGCAAATGACTACCAAATCCAAACTAACAACTGAATCAATGTCGAATACCTTTGGGTTCCGTTTACCAGATGGCAACCCCCAATGGTAACAGCAGTTTACTTTAATGATGCCATCTGTCTTCAAATATATGTACTTTTTGAACCATCCTCGTATTCCACATTAAAAATTAGATGATTATTTTTTTTTATTTTAATGTGAATGTAATTTTTTTTAGATAAAACACTGAAATATTAGGCATAGAACAATACTCGAATAAAAAAATTAAGGATCATTTGAATCGCAAAATTCAAAATTTTATTAAATTCAAATATTCAGTATATAGAATGTTATGCTAATAAATAAGTATTTCGCAAGTTTTTAAAGTTATAAATGAAGTACATTTTATGAAAGATGTATCTAAAGATAAGTACATGATCTATACAAATGTAAATAGAGCTTTTGATTACGCTTTGCTGATTTATAATTCTTTATATATATAAGAATGATTTTATTTACATAAATAGATACATAAATATTCACATATCTCGATTTTAAAATATCACATCCATTGCTTTTAATTTGAAAAGTGTGGATTAATTTAAACTTAACACAAAATAAGATAATTTTACTTAGTCATTTTACTTATTTCATGGAATCTATCAAGTTTTTCCGATCAGTTAAAATATTTATCTAAATTTCTTTGAATTTAAAAACTCTCCCAGTGAATGAAACTAGACTTTTGTTTATTTAATCAGAATTATGAAATTCGATGGAAGGAATGCAGTTAATAAATATATTAGTAGCAAATGATTTTATATCAAGGTTGGTGGTTAGTGTTTAGTTCGTGGAGAAGACTGAGAGCTGTGTGTGAAATTAACATCTGTAGCATATTTGCTCAGGAAATGGAACGTTTAAAGTGAATTCAGATAGTAGCGACGTAGGTTAAGTAATTCGAACCCTCAACCTTAAGTCATCTAAGGCTTGGATACCAATCAGGTTGGTAAACATAAATATTTTTGATTTATCAGAACTTTAAATAAGACTAGCTTTGTAAAGTTATCCACACATATTGTAAGATAAGAATAAATATTAAGAATATATAACCTGCATAAAAGGACTTGATTATCCACTGACTTTCCTTTCATTTGACCGTTTGATTGAGTAAATACATAAATACATTTATAATGCCGTAGAAGGACTAATAGAGAGATGTTACATTCTTTCAGTTACATTTACGCAACACTTTATACTTTATAAGTATTATGCTTACGTTTCTAGTAATTCTTTAGTTAGAGCATTACAAATTAGCAATATAAAATGTGTGGATGCGCAACCTGGTTTGGGGAGGAGGATAGAGACAGCATGATGGAAAACACATAAGAAATATCCTGAAACTTCATAAGTACTCGTAACTTTAAAATATAATATTTAAAAAACATTAAGAAAATTATGCTACAAATAGAAATCGCATGAAAGAAATCTTCTACAGAAAATATAGTGTCCCAATCAAAAGTATCGTATTTGAATGTGTCATTGCACGAAATTATATGCATGCAAATAAAATATAGAAGCATGATGAAAAGAGTAACTCACCAAATTTAATAAAAAAATCAATTCACTTCTACATGTGATCCTCTGGAGGAACGGAGAATATCTAGGCGAAAGTCAATTTCAAGGCAAGCGCTGAATAAAAAGGAAAATTGTTCCAACATATCCAGTTTAACTTCTCTTATAAAAAAGAAAGGACCGATAATCTGGCCGGAAAACATTATACACCAACACATTCACTTTAGGGCTGTCACGGACAAACTCCATCCCATGACGGGGATTTTCCGAGCCCCATATTCGTGCATTAAGTATATTTACTTTTCCGCAAACATGGAATGCAGCTCTAGCAAAGAAAAAATGCGATTTAAAAATTTAGAATAATTCTCAATACATTGTAACACATGTATTATTTCTTTAAATTTTTATTTTGGCCGAAATAACGATGAACGTTTACCCAAAATCTTCTAACTCATGCTTTTAGCGTAAAATATAGACGTAAAATCGCATTTATGGAAATGGAGTAATCATAACGTTAATTATAGATTTTTTCAAAATCTCGCAGTACAGCTAGAAATTGGTTTTCTAAAGAAGACAAATATTAATTTACACCAGAGAACACTTTTAAATGTTTTATTTGTTTATACCTTAAATACAACATAAATGAAATTTACAAAATATGAATATAAAAATTATTCTTCGACGCAAAGAACGCGATTTTTTCTTGAAAACAGCTGATTCAAAATCCCTTTCGTCACCTAAAGATTCTGCATCGCATTTCTTCAGAATCGATGTTTCTGATGTTACAATGTGATCGGTGATTAGTTTTTGAGACTATGATTGTTTGGTTAATCATTTGCAGATGTCTCTGTAACAAGAACGAAGCTTATTTTGAAATTTGGAATTCAATGTCTTCCATAATAGGTATTTTGTAATGTGATGATGCAATATCTAAAAGACCATCGTTATTTCTTTTTTAAATTACTTGCTTATAATGTTTTATTCATGTTATCTATTTTCTTGGATTTATTTCTAAACTGTATTAAAAATTCACACACAAAAAAAAATAGCAAATTGGATTGGAGGGCGTGAATGAGCAAATTGACTATATTGCATAAACCGAATTTAAAAATAAAGCCCCAGTCATCTTTTCACATCGACAAACTGAGAAAAGAAAATAAGTCATTATTTATTTTCAATGGTACAACATTAATAAAATGTATTATAAATAATTCAAGATAAAAACCAACGTTTTTAAAAACAATGTTTTTATTTGGTGGCATAGTTTATTAAAAAAATTATTTAAATATTAGTTAAAACTTCGTAAAAAGCCTCATATCTCTCTTGTCTTTAAGATCACTCTCTCTGCAAAATTCAATATATCTCCCATAGATGGCTCCAGGTTACTACACAAATTACGTTACTAAAAAAAATTATTGAAATATCAGTTAAAACTTGTCGCAAATGTCTAATTATTGCATTGTTAGACGAATAATAACGATTCCATAAGTTCAAGAGCTCTAGCTTGATGGGAAGTTGGTTAAATTAATGATCGAAAATTTGATGAAACACACACACTAAGTGAAATTCAGAAAGACGTTTTAAAATATAACTAAAATTTTAAGGCTCCTGTGTATCAATTAATTTTTATTCGCTATGTGATAGTAATTTTAAAGGATTCTTATGTGCATCTTTAAACTGTAGTTCTTATGATTGTTGTAGATGCAATCGAAATAGAGAACAAATAAATTTTTATCATATTTTACAACGTTTTTCTGTATTTCACTTGGTGTGTGTCATCACATTTTTGATCTTAATTTAACCAACTTCCCTTCAAGCTAGAGCTCTGAAACTTTGGGAATCGTTCTTACTCGCCTAACAATGCAATATTTAGACTTTTGCGACAAGTTTTAACTAACATTTCAATAATCATTTTTAATAAACTTTGCCACCATATAAAAACATAGTTTTTAAAAACGTTTGTTTATATCTCGAAATTTTTTCCTTTCTGTTTTCGACTTATGATAGCATCTAGTGCCTAGGCTATAAAAGTTCAAATTTTTGCACTATTATAAACATTTTTATTATTTAAAAATAAAATTTGAATGGTAAATTAAAAAAAAAATAGATTTCAATCTACTGAATAGTTATTATTGGGGACAAGTAATCTCTCTCTCTCTCTCTTGATTTTAAAGTACAATAAGAAACTTCATGCGTTTAAAATTATGTCCTTTTCAATGTAAAAGAGCGAATTTTTTTCGAGTCAAATTTATCAGTAAATTTAAAGCTTTAAAAAAACATTTTTGCTTTCAGACAATTACATTTATTCAGTCACAATAAAATTTTCCCATAGAACTGAAAATAACGGTTTTAATCTTATTGTGGAAAAGAATATTTTAAATTGTTGAAACAGTTTAATAAAAGCAATAAAATGTTGAAAAATAATATGTTCAGTATTGAGATATAAAAATTGAAGCAAGTAGGGAGAAAATTTCTTTCTATTATATTTAAAACGTTAGTCAAATAAACTCTGTATTGTAGACTGGAGAAAATGAATCAAAAATCATATAATATGAGTAAGAATTTAAGACATGCGGTGGAGGAATTTAAAAGTAAGGAAAAAAATAACAGATAATTACTACACTATATTAAATCGTTTAACTAGACTATAAAATAAACAAGCAACTGCTGTGTTCCAGTGGTTCTGTTTCCATTTAGTCATGGGTTCGAACCTTGATGCCATCAAAGATAAGTCGTTTAGTGAAACTTATGACTTAAACGCCCGTTTCGGGCTCAAAATTCTTGTATTGATGTGATGTGGAAGCCAGTTACCAGATTAAAATAAGGAGATACATTACCAGTAAACCTTGTTTTGCCTCCAAGAGCGTGTGGCTGCGTTAATCTAGAAGTCATAATCATAGAATCAGGGTCGGTGGTTTCCGTTGAGTTGTCGATTCGAGCTATAATGCCACAAGAGTTCAGACTTGTAGCAGAGGTGTTGCACGTTAAATCTGCTGAGGCTCAAAGTCCTCCTGTCGGCATGGTGCGGGAGTTAGGAGAGGGAGGTGCCAGCTGAATTATCATCATTGTTACTTTACCGTGGTTAGAAATTACAAGATCCATCGCCGGCAGCCCTCGTGTTGCTTCTAGTGTGACGTTAATGAAACCTATCAATCAATCAAGCCTCTAAGATCAACATTACTAAGCAATCAATCAATCAAAAAATAAAATATGCAAAAATAAGCTCTGTAAGCACAATTATTATGAAGAATATTTTTCAAAAACGTAATTCCTGAGTTTATACCTAAATAGTATACATTTTATTTTTCTTTCCTTCTAAATACTAAGAATTTACATTGTATAGAAGACAAAAATAAACCATTAAAACATAATTTCCTGGAATTTAAAATCGGATATTTACTAATCATATCTACAGTTGAATACTTATACATAAATTATAAACTGTTAATAGCGAGGGATTTGAAAACTCGTCACCATAACGTATCATGGGTATAGCCATTATCACCTCAAATCTTCCCAAAACAAAAGATATTTCAAAGGACGGGAAGAATACCCTTAATTTAATACGCTCCGAACATTCGACGGGCCGATTCCTAACAGCTCGAGAATCGAGATATGAAGGTAATTAAATCTCTAATGGGCATAGAAGCTCATGCGCTTTGGGCATGCCTATTAAATTGGGAGCAGGGATTTAACTGACAGCTCAATTATCTCGATCCAATAAACTGGCCTACGATTCGAATACGGATGACATCATCCAGACTTAAGGATGATCCAGTGGAAGGAACGATAACGAAAATGATCTTGAAATTGTCAGTTATGATAATCAAATTAAAATCTTTGCTTATGCTTTTGTGGCAAATTTCTAAATTACAAGTTACTGAGGAAATGTAGATTTCAATGCAATATGAGTCTAAATCTTTTTTTCTATCGAATATTGTTTTGAACTATAACTTTAAACAGTTAAAGAATTTTTACTCTGCAATTACTCATTCGACTCATAGACTACGAATTAAAAACAAGCATATTTTTATGTTTCCTTTAATTATTTCAACAAATTAGCATAACTTAAGGGAAACATTAGAATATTTTAATTAAAAATAGAAGAATGGGGAAATCCCGAGTTTGCACTCTAGTGCACTTGCATAAAAATGACCTCGTAATTTTGAGTCTAAAGCAATGACAATTCAGAGACGAATACAACATCTGAATTGGCCCTTCCCACTACAAACTTCCACACCTTACCAACTGGAGGTTTTGGTATTTAAACCAGATTTAATGTGCGTTAGCATCTCCACATAGATAGTCTTTAGTGACATCAGGACTCGAGCCTAACTATAAAGAGAAAATAATTCGAAATAAAAACCAACGTTTTTAAAAACAACGTTTTTATATGGTGGCAAAGTTTATTAAAAAAATATTAAAATATTAGTTAAAACTGGTCGCAAATATCTAAATATTGCATTGTTAGGCAAATAAGAACTGTTCCCAAAATTTCAGAGCTCTAGCTTGATGGGAAGTTGGTTAAATTAACAATAGACAATTTGATGACACACTGATACACATACATTAAGACACACACAAAGTGAAATACATAACGTTAAAACTAACTAAAATTAATTAATCCGGTAAATTAAATGGTTGGAATACAGTTTAGTCAAACCACTCTTGGAGACAGGAATTATTTGGCGGTATTTTGCCAAATGTTGCTAAATTGTTCCACGAAGCGGACTTAACATTCAGCCAAAAAAAAAAAAAAAAAATCGCTAAGTTTGGCAATTATTAAAATTGCACCAAGTGATTGGGCTAATCTGCATTATTTTAAAAAATATGAATTAAAACTTGTCACAGACGTCTAAATATTGCATTGTTAGGCGAGTACGAACGATTCCCAAAATTTCAAAGCTCTAGCTTGATGGGAAGTTGGTTAAATTAACGATCGAAAATTTGATGACACACACACACACCAAGTGAAATTCAAAAAAAACGTTGTAATAACGTTGACCTCGAGTTCGGAAACCTCGTTTCACTTTCAGTGCGACACCAATGAGCAATCACCATCTCATGACAGTATGGACAAATGATGCTGTGAATTTAATAAATAAAAATAATTTGATTTTATATATAGTTTTATATAAAAATAATTTGATTTTATAATTGACATTTGAAAGATTATTTACCAACCTTCCGTTATTATTATTATTTTTTTTCATATTTACTAATGTTATAAAATGAACTGTTTTTATATAACAAGTCATTTTTGAAATTTAGATTATGACCAAATGGGAGAACAGCTATTAAATAATAATAATTATGAGTTAAATATCGCTATTTTGTTAATTAAAATAAGGTTACCTAAATTCACTGCAATAGTATACTGTCAATTGACTACATGTAATTTTCGAGGATATCTTTTCAATTGACTTCAGAAATTTGCATTGATTTTTTTAATTAGTTGACCACATAAGTTCTTAAATTGTTTTGTCAGTGATTGACTCAGTTTTATGAGATTAGTTATGATTGTTGATTTTTTCTTTTAAACTCGTTTTTGAATGAAATTATCTCAACAATGTCACATAAAGATGAACGCAATCTTATACGATATAAATTAAATCCTTCATTGGCATGGACGCGCGCGAAATTGCATTAAATTGGAAAAAGCGGTTTAAGGCTCCCGTCTACCCGCCATTTAGATTTCGTTAGCTTAATGTTAATCCTATGGAATTCTGACTTTAATTCTCATATCTTTACTATTTGATCTATTTGAATGTAATAAAATGCATCTGAAAGAGCAAAAAATAATGAATGCTTCTGTGGAATTACATTTTTTCTAAGATTTTTAAAAGCATTTTTATTCTTATTTTAATAATTCGTTTTTGAGTTTTCCGGTCTTTAAAGAATATTTTCAAATGTTTTTAAAACTCGGAGGAAAAAAGTAATTCCACAGAAACATTCAATATTTTTTGCTCTTTCAGATGCATTTTATTGCATTCAAACAGATCTAATAGTAAAGATGGGAGAATTAAAGTCGAAATTCCATAGGATTAACATTACGTCTACGAAATCAAAATGGCGGGTAGACGGGAGCCTTAACAGATCTTTTTCCATCGAGTCATAGGTTTTGAGCCCCGACTTCATTAAATTCAAGTCCTATAGTGAGAGTTATACTCGTTAAATATATCTAAAGATCCTCACATTGGCATGGCGTAAAAGGTGGAAAAGAGTGAGATGTGACAATTCAGGTGTCATTTTCGTTATTTGATTTTGGTTCAAAATTACGAGTACCTCTGCAATAACTCCCGTGTTGCTTCAACGAAGTTAATAAACTATCGATCAAATCAACAAAAGAAACAAATAAAATTAAATTTTTCTAAGCATTATTACGGCAAAGAATTATCACCTAGAACCAATTTACAAAATTGTTTTTCCTAAATAAGTTTAAAACCATAGCATCCCCATCCTAAATTCGCTTATTTCCCGTTGATGTCTTGACAGAAATAAATCACATAAATTCAACTTTATAACAGCTATTTACAGTGTCAAATATTGACACGAAATCTTCGTGGCTGAATATTTATATATAACTTTTAAAATGTTATTAACGGGGAATTTGAAAACTCGTCATTATAGCATATTATAAGCACAGTCATTATCTCTCCAAATCTTCTAAAAATGAAAAATATTACAATAGACGGAAGGAATATCCTAAATTTAATTCGTCCCGAATATTCTATGAGCCAGATCCTAACTGTTCAAGAGTCGGGATATGATGGTAATTAAATCTTCAATGCGGATATGGAAGCTCACGCTCTTTTATTAAATTGGGAAAAAGGATTTAACTGACAGCTCAATTATCTCGGTCCTATAAACTGGTCTACGTATCGAATACGGATGACATCATCGAAGCTTAAGAAGGATCTAGTGAAAGAATGACAATGAAATAAGCAAAATTAATTTTGAAATTGTCTGAGAGAGAGTAATAGTATCCGAATTTAAATCCGATTGCTATTTTGTAACATGTTTTGAATTTAATTTTATTGGAAATGTGGATTTCATTATAAAATGATTTGGAAGTTCCTTTATTGAATGATATTATATATTTTAAACTATAGATCGAGTTATTAGAAGGAATTATGTCGAAGTTAGGAAATAAAGAAGTTTTAGTTTCAAGAACATTTTCTGGAATTCTGTGATGAGATCTGAAAGTGACAATGCTTTTCTCTGTTTTACCTGTTCTATATTCTCTGAAGAAATAAAATAAACATTTAATTTATATGAGTTAAATAGTGCTACTCTGTTAATAAAAGCGAGTCCTTATGAATTTGTTTAAATAATCTTGTTATTCGACTTCATGAATTTGTACTGTCTGTTTTATCAGTTGGATACTGGAGTTTGTACAGACATTCTTATCAGTTGAATGTATGAATTTGTTGAAACTTGCGTCTTAAGGCTCCCGTCTACCGGCCATTTTGATTCCGTGGACGTGTTGTTCATCCTATGGAATTTCTACTACTGTTCTTACATCTTTACTATTTGATCGATTTGAATGCAATAAAATGCATCTGAAAGAACAAAATATAATGATTACTTCAGCGGAATTACTTTTTCCCTCTGATTTTTAAAAATATTTAACATTATTTTTTAAAGACCAGAAAACCCCCCAAGCCAGTCATTAAAAAAAAAGAATTAAAATATTTTTAAGAATCCGAAGGGGAAAAGTAATACCACAGAAGCATTCATTATTTTTTGCTTTTTCAGATGCATTTTATTGCATTCAATTAGATCAAATAGTAAAGATGTGAGAATTGGAGTCTGAATTTCATAGGATTAACATTACCTTCACGAAATCAAAATGCCTGGAAGACGGGAGCTTTAATCAGGTACATAAAAACAATTTGAGTTGGGGTTAAATGCAACTAGTAGCTCTAATCTGTGCTGCCGTCTAATGTTCAAGTTCTGGGTCACCACTTCATCGTGTGATATTTTCTAATCCGAGGCGGGAAAGCACATTTGACCTTGAGTGCTTTTAACTTTTACCTCTTTGCTGCTTATATACACATTATATGTTGTTACTGATTCTCCTGATCATAGTTTATTCACAGTACATGTTTGCAAACCAAATAACGTCATGTCGAATCCCACAAGTTGAGTTGAAGGAAAATACACATTGGAGCCCGTAACAAAAGAACCATCTTTTGACGATAATTTGAATTAATATCGAACTAAAAGAACTTGACGACTATAGAAACAGACTTCAATATCCAACACAACAGTTTTGGGAAGTAATGTTCCCGATACCGCTATACATCAATTACCATCAAGTCCTTTATTGTACCATTTGGATGATTTTATCTTCCAAACTCAGATGCTAAATTATGATTCAAAATTGCCATCACATATATATTAATTTTTAAGAGCTTTTTCACGGTCCCGAATATTTTTTGATAGAGCCTAACTTATTAAACACTTACCATAGTATTTTAAGAGTCTTTTTTTGGCTTACTTAATAAAGAAGATAATAATTAATTTTAGTGAACATTATAAATAGTTTTTGAACATTTATGTATTATAGAAGTAGTTGTTAAAGAGTTCTGAATTATAGAGAATTAATTCCTTAATGAAATCTGATTTTATTGAGGAAACTATATATGAGGGTTACATATTTTGGGAATGCAAATTGAAAATGTGTATTTATAAATTAAATTTTTCATGAGTATTTATTTTAAGTTCCAGATGAAGTTAAATTGTCCATATGAAATAAAATTAGCCCTCGACCCAAATTTTAGATTATAATCTCTCAGCGAATGTGAAGATATTTAGGAGAAAAAAATTTAAACTTATGTCTCGTAAATGTGTATTATTTCTTGCATGAAGAACTAATTTATTACAAAAGATTTCTTGTATGGACTTAATTAAAATGGAACTTAAATTCCATAGCATATATGAAGTGGAACTTTTAGCCCAGCAATAATATGAAGTTTAAAACGCTAGCATATAAATAATGACTAAACCAAAACTAAAATAGAACTTTTAAAACTAGAATTTAAAACGTAAATTCGCGAAGACACTTTTGGATATTTTATTTTGCCATTTTGCGTTCTATATTTGCTATGAGAAATTTTAGTTAAAGGAAAGTAAGAAAAAGTTCGCAATGGATATATATATATTATAAAACTTTTTGAAATAAAAATGATGAGCAAAAAGTAGTGGATTATTTATGATATATATGTTTTGAGATAGAAATATTATTTATACTGTTTGAAAGTAGTTGTAAATAATCAAGATTCATGTTGTGAAAGATATTTATAACTGTAGCAAAAAAATATAGTTTGGAAAAATAACTATAAATCAAACTGTCAATTTGCATATTCTTCACGACGTGGATTTTCGCAAAATTCTTTATTTCCATTAAAATCATAAGATAGTTTTAAAGAAAAAAAAAGTTAACAGTTGTTTGATATGTCATGTAAATCATTTGTATAAAAAAGAAGAAAAATGGAAAGGAAAATCTTCCATTCTCTCGAAATAATTTAACAAAAATAATTTTTCAACTAAAGGAAAGTTCTAATAATTGTTTTGTATTATAAAGTTCTTTAAAGATATAGTCATGGTGTCTATAGTTTTCAAGATTCTGTGTATAATATGAAACAATTTTCTGTGCCTTACTTTTTAAGTATGGAGAATAACTTAAATTAAATGTTGATGCGCTTTCCGTTAGCTTTTTGGATACGGTTATATGATTAAACGTAAAATATAACATTATGCAGAAAGATTATATTGTGAAATTTTGAAAATGAATCGACTGATTTGTATTAATTCCACTTTATTTTTTTTATTCTATTGCCATCTTATCATAATCATAATATGCAAGCTTCAAAAGTACAAAAATGTGCACTTTTGAAAACAAAAAAAAAATAAATAATTGGAAGCAAAGAATTATTCGATGAAAATCAAATTAGTAAACAAATATTAACATTAAAGCAAATGATAAGGTATTGAAGAAGATAATAACATTCTGTTCAGATACTAAAATTGAAGCAAATGATAAAATATTGAAGTAGACAATATCATTCTATTAAAATATTAAAATTAAAGCAAACAATAAGTAATGAAATAAAATATATCTGAAATGAAAAGCAACTATGTTTGCCGTAAAATAAAAATATAAAATAAATCTTTGCATATTCTAAGTAACGGAGATAATTCATATTAAAATGTTTTAAAATAAATAAAATAGCTGTTCGTGGTTTAGAAACGTTATATATTTCTAATAAAATTTCGCTTAGCTTATGATGCGTGAAAAATAAATTATTTTCAGGCGAACATTAATATGCTACGTGATTTTAGAAAATGTTTCTTCTATGAGAAATTAATAAGTAAGCATCAACGAAACGTTATTGTTAAAATATCGTGAGATAATGCATATTTTATACAAAGCTGTAAGTTAAGGTATAATTTTAATATTTCAACGCACAAAATATGGATTTTTCTTATGTTTCTTAAACTTGATGGAAATATAAGTATTTAGATTTGGAGCAGTTTATTTCATGTTCTTATATAATATTCTTTTTGAAATGGCACCACTACCTAATTTGTATTTAATTATTAGTGACTTTCTTCAAAATGAAAATATTTCTTAGAAGTTCTGTGTAGAAAGTTTTGCTTTATGAAATAGAACGATGCTTATTGTAATGCTTTCAATTTATTTTGAATTTAATATTTTGAACTCAATGTTCTCATGTTATAAAGAATTCTGATTAATACATAAAAATAATTTAAAGACCGTTCACAATTGGTTTTGGTATTAAAATTTAGTAATTTTTTCATATCATAACCATCGTTTTAAATTCATATTTTATAATTTTTTTCATAATTTGACAGAGTGTTGTCAAGACTTGAACCTCTACAAAAGTGCTTGATAACTAATACAATTTTTTAAGCCCAAATAATCGGAAGTGTATTTTATAATAGAATAATGTATATTTCATTAGACTTCAATTACATTTTCCCTAAAGTAAACGCAAGATATAACAGACACACAAAAGTTTTTTCGAAAAAGTGCTATATTTACACCAACTACTCTACTATAAATTAGCTTGTAGTTGAATTCTATTTTTTGTTATTTCATTGGTCTAATAGTATTTAAGTGAAGTAAATTTCAGTTGTTTACGCTAACTACATTTTTAAAGCCACAAAAGTACAATTGTAAGTATTACACGTATTAGAATATTTCTATAGCAACCAAATACCATATCATATTTCTTTAGTAATTAAAATAACCATTTAATTTTTAAAATTTATGAAAGTAAATTTATGATTCGTATTCTTTTTCTCAATAAATTGAACATCTTAAAAATGTGGTTAAAATCTACAAACAGAAAGAGAAAGGGTGAAATATTGCTATAGAATTTCAATTTAACATTATTTTCTAGGTATTTAAAAAATCGGGTAAATACTATTCGTTGCACATTTTGTTCAACAAATTAGAAATATTATTAAGAATATTAGTTTTTCAGAAGTAATTTGTTGAACTTCTTAAAATCCTTCAGGTATAAACAGAAAACCATACTTATGTTTGTTTTATGTATTGAAATCCATTTCTATAAGGATATTAATCATAAAATTGATCCGAAACATTTTTTTCATGATATATATTATAACTTGTCAGGTTTTACAGTTATTTTCTCAAAATATTTCAAGTTATAAAATTTTGCAATCAGTATATAATTCAAACGGATATCCATGTTTCTTTTCATACGTATTGAATAAGTTCTAGAATTTTTTTTATTTATCACGAAATATGATTGTATGAAATTTCAATATTTTTTTCGATTATATATACGAGGATATTCCACTACTTTTTTTTTTTTTTTTGCCAGCTGACATCCTATGAATGAAGACAAATGTTCATCTACCTCAGTGCTGATTCAGCATAGAATTGGTAACGACAAAAATATAAGACCAATGTATGAGATAACCTCGTTGAACCTTTCCGTGATTTATTCTTTAGGGTTTATTTATTAGACCGGATAGTGCCTCTCCAGATTATCTCTCCCTTTAATTCCTTTTTCTGTGTTCCTTGATGGAAATAGAATACTATTTCGTCAGGAGATATTGCGATTGCGAACGTAATAGAAATGTAAGGCGAAATTGGAGGATTTGTGGTATAATCTTAAATAAAGGAAGTAATTAAACATCAGACAAAGGCGAATTGATATCAACTTTAACGAAAGAATTGACATGTGTTTTCTGAATGATAACTATCACATTTCAATAGAAATTGGTTTCTTTAGTTTTTTGGATGTAAGTAATAGCTTTGTATTTTTTGTTGGTTAATGTTGGTGAAGGATAAACTTGTACCACTTTTGTCCATTTAGATCTAGCTTCTCATTTCTTTAAACTACCAGATTTATTCAATAAGTTTTTTCATTGCATGCTAATTAAAAAGGAAGTAATCTAAATTTAGAATGCCGGATATAAAGGCTTGAAATTTGACTGGAAAGTAGTTTAATGGACTTTTTTGTGTTGCTTTTCTAACTTGCTTGTTAATCAACATTTTTCACACAATAACTCTTTGTCCATTCAATTCATTGAATTACTGACTTTTGAATAACTTACACTGGTAAAACCTTGCTGATTACTTTTTTAAAAGAAGCGAACATGGAATCCTTCACCTCTTACGCATAAAATTATGCTGATCATATCGCTTTTGCTACAGATTCATCTTAAAATATAGTTACATACTTGAAAATTAAATCTAAAGGAAATTAGGCTGTAGTATTACAAAATCATTACCTAATACACTAATGCCGAATCTTATTATGTTTGAAACCGATTCAGAATTTATATATATATATATATATATATATATATATATATATATATATATATGTATGTATGTATGTATGTATGTATGTATAAGATAAAGCAATGAATTTATTATTAAAAAACATAAAAGTATGAGAACAATTAAAATCCAAAATCAACAAGAAAGCACTTTTATAGAACTAATTAAAAAAGATGAAATTGAATCAAATTTGAAACTAGAAGATGAATAAAAATTGATTCAAATTTGAAACTAATTTGAACCAAAGAATAATTTGAATACCCAACAAAACAAAACATGCATATTCAGACTGGGGACTGAATTATGGGGTTAAACTAGTTCTATGGTACCAACCCTCCTCCCCCAATGCATCTTGTTGGGTAAAAATGGATTACTCCAAAATTCAAAGTGTAATTTAAAGAAAAGAAACAATAAACAATGAAGAAAAATTGAATGGCGAGATATCTCAATTACTAATTATTTTCAAAAACAATTGTTTTCCAAACTAATAAAATATATTCTTCACCTAAAACCTTCCAATTAAAAAAATTTTAAGCAAAAACCATCTATTAAATTACGCAATTATTAATTATCCAAATAAAACTTATCCAATTAAAAATATCCGTTTAAATATATATATATATATATATATATATATATATATACATGTATATACACTTATTGACAAAAAATTAGCGCACCTAGAAGGAGTCGTCAAAATGAAACGAAATTTTATTTACGTAATGACTACCTTGATATAAGTAAAAGATTAGAAAATCAAAGAAAAAAGATCATTTATTTCAGAGAAAATGGCAAAAGAACGGAGGATTTAATACCCTGTTGAATCTCCTGTAACGCGAATGCACGATGCGATACGATCGGACATTGAGACATACAAGTTCTGAATGATGTCTTGAGACATTTCGTTCCATATTTGCTGCAACCTTGCCTCTAGTTCGTTCAAACTCCTGGGATGCCCAACTCGCCGTCCCAAATGATCCCAGATATGCTCGATTGGAGACAAATCTGGGGATCGGGCAGGCCAAGGAAGGGTAGTAACAGTGCGGAGACAGTCTTGTGACACCTTTGCCGTGTGAGGCCGAGCATTGTCTTGTTGAAAAATGGCTCCTGGGAGCCATTGCATGAGTGGCAACACATGTGGTTGCTGGATGTCATGGACATACCGCTGGGTTATCATGGTGCCACGGATAAATACTAAGGGTAACCGTGTATTGTAGGCAATGGCACCCCATACCATCACACCAGCTGTGGGAGCGGTGTGTCGCTGTAAAGAAAAGGTCGGATTAAGGCGTTCACCACGGGGTCTCCACACACGAACACTATTGTCATCACTGCTGAGATTGAATCTGGATTCGTCGCTAAGGACGACCTGGTACCATTCCGCTGCATTCCAATTTCCTCGTGCGCGGCACCACTCCAAACGGAGGTGTCGATGGGTGGGCGTCAAGAGCAGCACACGTAATGGGCGCCGAGATCCCAAATGTCCTTCAGCCGAGGGCCTCCGTATGGTTCGAGAAGACACAGGGGCCCCTAGTGAAGGTGCTACCTGTGGCTGGGTGGCGGCCGATGAAGCAGTCCGCTGTACGCGTGCATTTATTACGATGTGGCGGTTTTCTCGACGACTGGTTTGTCGAGGGTATCCTGAGCCTGGCCTTCGTGTAAATGACAGCTCTAGGTCCAAACACCTTCTCACAACACAATCAGAGCGGCCTAATTGACGAGCTACTCGCCTATAACCACCGAGCCCTCATCAGGCCGATGATTCTCCCCTTTCAAACTGCGACAGCGGCTCATATTCGAAAATGTCGTAATGGCATGTCTACTTCAGCTCTTCCTTTGTAAACGATTCAGCACACTCAAACATGCTTTGGTTACCTGTTTTTTATTCCACGGAGAACGACGTTAGACGCCCTCTACCGGCTACACGTAATCCGCAATCACGCTGCATTTCTAATCATTTGCATATCTCCCCGATATGTACCTTCATGCCAAGTTTCGTTACGATCCCGTTATTGTTTCTTGGTGCACTAATTTTTTTTGTCCATGAGTATATATATATTTATATTTATATAGATATATAAATACATATATGAGGATGATGAACTTAAGGGGAATATTGATTAGTGACTATTCACTGCCACAAAAATTTGTGATTATGCATATGGCTTAATGTAAGAAAATGTATTTAATTGACATATAACAAGTTCTATTACAATCAACACAATATCAACGATTACTATTAACGGTACTCTAAAACATCTCTTGTTAAAGGAAACTCAAATGAGAAAAATTGCATTAAATACGTTTTTAAATGTAATTACTGAATGCATTATTGGCAACAATATAGAAATATTGCTGTCCCACGTGATAACAGGTTCCTGTTAGATTAACCAGTTAGTGTTCGATTTTTTGTATGTTTCAATTTTAATTTTGACATTCTATTTTTTAGATGGTAAAATAAATTTGAGAAGGGCGTAAGTTGTATTTTTTTTACCTTCCCTCCTTATGATATTGGCAAAAACATATGTAAACTATTAAACTTGACTGACTTTCAGCTTTATATACTTGACTGACTTTCAGCTTTATATACTTGACTGACTTTCAGCTTTATAAACTTGACTGATTGGTATTTTGACTGGTATTTTATAAACCTGACTGACATGCAGCTATTATGCTACTGTAACCATTTCCTGTATTGAACTATTTACTGAGTAAAAATATTCAGTTTTATGCATTTAAGATTATTTTTATTTCGTGTTAAGAAAATTATTTTTAGTGTTAATCTCTTCTTTATTAACACTTGTGTGGGGGTATTATGCATCACGTATGAGAAAAATAATTATAAACTGAATTTTTACAAAGTTATTTCAATTCAGATATAGAACTGAAAAATTAAAAAAAAATTCTCTTTCTGTAAAATCTTTTTCATGCAACCTACATAGAGAACAATAAGTGATATAATAGAAGGTTAAATAAGTCCATTATGTTAATAATAATAATAATAATAATAATATATATATATGGGTGTGTGGGCGAGAGAGTGTGTAGAAACAGAAAATTTCACATATACGTTTAATTACCTACCTTTGGAAAACAGGAAATGATCAGAACATAATAGTAAAATAAAGGTTAAATTATGCAGAATCCAGTCATGTTAAATATCAGCACTGTAATAAATTGAAAAATAAGAACGTGTGCGATAGTGTTTGTGAGAATTTGCAACAAATTCTTCATCATACTAAATGCAATTTGAAGCTTTTACAAATATACGTGTATTTAGATGTGCTTACGAATATTGCTCATAATTTAGAACATGAAAAATTTCGTTGATAAAGATTTGTTTAAATATTTTCACAAATCAATTTTTATTAGTCTTGATATTTCATTAAAGACTTTCAATGCGAATGCAAATAAATAAATAAATAAAATTATAAAAATGTTCTTGTCACAAAGTATCAAACTATGGTATTTTCCTGTGTATAACAGGCTTTTCCTTCTTGTCTTAAAATACAGTCTTATTTATCTTTTTATCCTTTTTCTCTAAAATTAACATAAACTAATAAAATATTCATGAAACTAATTATATAGCTATTAATATAAAAAAATTGTGCATCTAAAAGTATGTAGTGATATGAATGATAAAAGAAACATTACAGAATTTTTGTGATTAAAGTACATATCTTTGAAAGCAATTTATTGATACTTGAAAATACTTTAAATACTAATATCGTGCATAATATTAAGTTGGTTACTAGATCTCTTTATATATATTCAAAATAATTTAGATAAATTCCATAAAACTTGTGTCTCAGCTGATTGCCCAATTAATTATCTGAAAATTGATTTAAAATATTAGAAACATAAAATTGTGAGGTTAATTTTCTGTTTTCTATATTACTCATTGAGTTGTTTTCAAGGAATTCTTTTCCTTGAGCTTTTTAATTCATTTTAATCTACAAAATTTCTTTGTTCTATTTTGTTGTTAATGATTTTAAAACATTTTTTCTGAAGATTTAAACAATGCTTAAAATTATACATGACAACACAGTTTTTTTAAATTCTCACTTCGTTGAGTACATGGGAATATACTAATGTTTAGATAATTATTTTTCTAGGCTTCATATATATATATACAGCATATATATATATACATTCCTTATATGTAATATATATATATATACATGTATTATAATATATATATATATATATATATT
>BMAW01035748.1:42361-55502 GCA_019974015.1 Nephila pilipes | reverse complement strand
AAATGTAAGCGATTTGCTTAATTAGGGACATCACGTAGAAACTATTGGTTATTTAGTTGCTGCAAATGTGTGAAATATTGATGGCAAAAGAAAATAAATTATACTGAATTATATCTGCTATTTCATTTCAAAATGCTTTAAATTATGGAAAAAAAACATAACATCTTTATGATTTTTATCTCTTACTAGTTGTTAAATAATACATGTTTAAATTTGCAATAATAATTTTTAGTTTGAATGTTTATTACTATCAAACTCCATAAAATGGTACTTAAATGCTCTTTTATTTATTTATAATTTTTTTTTCTTACTAGAGACTTAAAAATTTTATAAATGCCTTAAAGTAGTTTATGAAGGGTATTACAAAATTATAATTTTTAATAAGGAATAAATGAGATACCTGGATAAAATTTACTATTCATATTAATTGTTCCTAATGTAATAAATAATGTTGTAAATAACAGATTTTTTTTAATGTTCATTTGTTTGAATTCTACATTGACGGCCTTTGAAAGGTCAAGAAATAATGTTAAAAATATAAACCTTTACATGCTGACTGTGTAGAAATGTTTTAAGAATAATAATAAAGATTAAATTTCTCTATTTCAATACATTTATTACTAATTAAAACTTTACTATACCCCAGGATAATAATTAAACTTTACGATACAATGGGTTACTTCAATCTACGGCTTCTTGAAACCAAGAATATCAAGACGAATAATTGTAATTTACAACGTTACGCAAATAAGGATCAATCAATTTCCGGAATGAGTTTTATCCAGACATGATGGTTATTAATTAGTAATAATTATAGCTTTAAGATTCCCCGTTCTATATATCATTTACTCATAACTGAATAACATTTGCAAACTAATAGATAAATAACGTATTGTCAACCGAATATTCTAATTTGTATTCATTAGAAAGTACAATAATTGAATTATTTAAATATTTATAACGTTTTAGTTTCAAATTACAGATTTTGGAGATGCAAATATTCTTCGATGCATATCTTCTTTTGATCCAATAGTATATTTCAGATACAACTCGGAAAGTCCCCTAATGTATCGAATGCCATTTAAATCTCTCTTTCGGAGGCTAACGTGAGCGCACAAACCTACTCATGAAACTTCGAAATCAAACTACTCTCAAACTATAATCTTGCGTTCGCATTAATCGGTAAAGAATATCAATCATAGGCTATGGAAATGAAACTGGAGTCAAGAATTAATGGGGCTAAATGATTGAAATTAAATCTCCTCAAGCGTACGGAATTCTGTGAAAAGCTCTGAGTTGAAGACCGACCGCAGAATAATGAGCTAAAACTGTGGTATTCAGATTTGGAATCACGAAAGCTAATTAAAGTGCACAGGAATGAAATCCAATTGATTACATGTCAAATTATTCATCACAGATAGATGGTAGATTATGTAGTTCATATTTACGAGGATGGTTCAAAAGATATCTGTTTTTGATGACAGATAGCGTTGCCATTGTGTGCTGCTCTCTGTGTAACGGAATCAAAAATTTACACCAATTCATTAGTTAGTTTTGATTTGGTGGCATCTGATGCTATATCAAAATTTATAGTTGCTCTGTTGGATTGTCGTTGTCATTTTGCATCGAATTGTCACCATCTATGAAGCCTGGATTTATCATTATACACTAAAATTCATCTTATACGCTGAACATACAGACTTGTTCGAGAATGAAATGAAAAGCTTAGAATTCACCATTTAGTTCATTACTCAGTAACATCGTGATTTTGAATAGATATCGATATTTATTTCATTAAGAAATTGTAAAAAGTATCACTGTTGGAAATCAAATCTGCCAAAAAATGTTCGATAAAATTTACTTTCTTTCAATTGATGCAGCATTAAAGAACACACACCGAGGTTGTGATATGGGCTATTCGCAATACTTTCCTCAATTAACACCTGGGATTTCTGTTTGATATTATAATTATGTTCCCAGCTTCTTTCCAATCAAATAAAACGTAGTTATGCAAATTAAGTAAACTTAAGTGGAGTGAATAGATACAACCGAATTGTATAAAAGCAACAAAGAATTGAATTAGGAGGTAAATGTTACGGTGTACTAAGAGTGTTGGTGGTAAGTACATGAGAGTTTTGTAAGTGATTTGTTGAGACTAGGACCCAATGATGGCTGATTGATGGAATATTTGAAGAATGTTCACGTATCTTATTTCAGTAAGCATATTCTTTGGCATGCTATAGATGTCTTAGTACTCTCTGATTGAGATGTGAAACTAGTTGAGAGTCTCCTCCTCATTGAAGAATTAATATACTCTATTTTGAAAAATATTTGACTATCTACTTTACCTGTGCTTGAACTTAATTCAAAACTTAAATTTGTGAATCGAGTAACATTTAAGACGGCAAACGAGACGGACAATGGGATTACGTCACAAGTTATTGGAAATACCTCTTGAAATTTTTGACTTCGATAATGTACGGTAGATATCTAACAGATACTTAAATCTTCTAACTTCCACACTATACCCAATGTGGACCTTAGGCCCGATAATGTTCTACATAATGTACTCCCTTATTCTAAATATTTTTTCTTGCTATTACGATAATGATTCAAAAAGTATTTAAGTTTGAAGATAGATGGAGTTGCAGGTATTACCATTGCGTACTGCCATCTGTTTCACGGCTCCAAAACAAATTTGACTCTGATTTCTAGATTAGTTATGATTTTGCAAATATCTGCTACCAAATTAAAATTTCGTGGTTGCTCTTTCAATTAGTCATCAATTTGCATCAAGTTATCATCGTCGATGAGATCGTTATACACTGGAATCCCAGCAAAATCATAACAATCAATTGCTTCCCTTAAATATGCTTCAAAGTGACATAAATGGTCTCATCAGTCAAAAAAGCTATGCCTTCAGGCTTTTGAGATGCGAAGGGCTCCTCACTCGTATTACGGAGAAATTATTTTCGAGGTTCTTAATCCTCTTGTGCTTTTATTACCGATCAGACTGGAACACTATTCTTATCGTGGAACAAATTCTTATCGTGAGAATGAACTTTGGTTCTGCGCTTGTCCAGGAGTGAATTAAAAGTTTTAAAATGGAAGAGTTTCTTTAGAATTAAACAAGCAATAACGAAAACAATTGTAGAATTATTAAAGGAATTTAAGAGAAAAAATATATTTAATAGATTTTCAGAATCTTTTTAGAAGCTTTTATTTTAATTTAAATAAGAAGAAAAAAAAAGAATTAAAGAATTTATATTTATATGCTGTTTCTGTAGTTTTTCCTTTTATCTGAATTTCTAGTATATTTTGATGCAACAGTAATGAATGAACGGATTTTTATCGCTTCAAATTTTATCAATTTATTTCTTTGAGAATTTAAATATTTTTAAGATGAAAGAAGTTTGTTGCAGGTAGCTGTAGAGGGTGAGAGGGCGGGGATCCTGTTCGGTTGTCCAGTCTTGTAGGTTGAAGAAATCCTAAATTTATATACTCGGTGGAACAGAGAGAGCGTGATCTGAAAAGTCAATAGGAAAGGTTCCTAAAGACGATGGGTGGAACTAAAGATATTTGATATTTTGGAATAGCGCCTTGCTCGTCGGACTTCTTAAGTAGATAAATGAAAAACGATCCACAGACATGGAAACAATACAGTGAGATACTCCATTTTTGAAAGATATTTCTAATGCCCCGTTCCCCATTCCCCCCATGGGTGCTTTTTGAAAGGTCCATGAACATTTTATTTCCACCTTCATGTTTCATGTGATAATTAGTTCTATCTTTATAGTTGCTACAATTTTTTTCATTCTGATTCTAATTTTATACTTTACTTTCAATAATTGATAGATAGTTAAAAACAATTGTCATAAAATTCGTAAAAATATTGATTAATAATTAGACATCTATGATTCATAGGAAATATTTTTTTAAAAAAAGATATGCATAGTAATCTATTCACTTAGTGTTTATTACGATACACCCCATGAAGTTTCTGAGCCATAAATCCATGCGACCAATCAACCACAATTAAAGAAATACTCGTACATTGAATAACAGACTGGTAATTCCAATTAAATTTTCGGTTAAATATGGTTTCAAGAGAAATATCTAAGGCTTTAACTTTTCAACAAATTTAATCTTATAACCGTTTTTACTTAAAACATAATTCAATTTGACATTGTATTACGGTAGATGCATAATATCTATTGGTTTCATTTTTTAATTACTATTCTGCACAAATATTTTGAATTAATATACATATTCCAAATCATAACTATTTTGTTAATTTTTACAACAAATTTATAATTTATGACTTAAATCTGTAATTTGGTTTAGTTTTTAAAAATTGCATCATGGTCTTTGAATGTAAAATTTTACAGCACTATCAGTAAAGCGAGGGTTTCTTAAGAAACCGATGCCGTTATCTAGTAGCCGTAATATTACGGAGGAATACGTCCACATAGCGTTGCATATGCAAACCAGTGGCGTGGTTTCCTCGCATTTAACATTCTTTAGAAAGCTCCGCCACATCTGGTTACAAATATACAAAGTTTTAGTGACGTCATCCAATGTAATATTAGGGATCCACTTTCTTAGGAAACCGCAGTTTAAGAAAAGGTAATTGGCTCCTGGAGCAATTGTTACAACAACAGCAATCAGTTAGTATTATATATTGTGGGATCTTTACACCTCTTTAACGTTTTACTCTGTCTCTTTTAATAGTCAATTATATTTGATAATAATGCATTAAAATTTTCAGAATTATTTACAAAGAAGGATATTCATCGCTTGAGCTAAAATCACGCAGAAAAACGTGTAGGAATCTGTGTGTCCGTTCTATGCCGGCCAACGAAACACGTTCTTCTTTTTTTTTATGCCACGAAATCAGCCGATGGGAGGGGGGGGGGGTGAGTAATCCTTTAAACGCGAGATCCGTAACCTCAACACCTGAGGTCGGTTCTGAGGTCATTGAACTATAGATGGAGAGGAAAAAACTCCTTTATAGTGGTTACGCTCTACCCGCCCTGTGGGTGATATCCTTTGATACTACATTATCTATATAGAAAATATTTCTTAACTTTGAAAAAAATTTGATTATTTTAGTAATAGTGTGAATCTTCCAAGGTTTTTGTAACACTACAAAAAAAGTCCCGAAGCAAAAATGTTACGATAAAATGAAGGAATATCTTCAAAAGTTATCGTGAAAGTGGTAGACGAGAGATTAAGTTCCGAGATCCTGATCAACGTTGTTTCATTCGGGTTCGAACCTTGATACAACTTTAAAGACCCATTTTGTACGAGTCTGATGCATCGTGTCGAATCCCAAAGCCTGACGAAGAATGATGCTGATGTTTAAGAAGTGATGTACCGGCTCAAGTGTAATCGTTATCACTTGACTTCTGCTCAAAATTAGGAGATCCGTTGCCAATAGCCATTGAGTGCTTTAAGTACAACCTTATTAAACAATCAATTATTACTATATCTATAACGCGCGAGTTCAGTCACGCATTCCCTTAGAACAAATACTTTAGGCCTTTTATTTGATATTAATTGTATTGAGGATCTATTCTGATTAGTGAACAGTGACGTATGCAAATTAGATATTATTAATGATGTGTAGTGAATAGGAATTATAAGATGTATTTATAAGTGGTGGTGAGTTACTTTTTATAGTGAGAGTAATGAAAGAGAGAGTTTAGAAATTTTACATCGAGGAGGTTAAAATTTAGTCAAAGCAGATAAGAATAGAGATATGGGATCTGAAGTTCGTGACGATCTGAAAACGGGCAGTGAGTCGGAACCAGCGTGCAAGTGTTATTGCTGCATTGAGTCCTGTAAGTAATTGAAAGATAAGTGAATATTTATTGTTATAGTTTTTAGGCTCGGACGTGTGTGCGGAAGTGCTGCACAGGCATGATGATAAGCATACTGTGTTTTTAATCATTCTAAGGATCTTATAAAATTACAGTTGACCCCTTCAAATCGAGGGGTAGTCAGAATCCACTATTACTTGTCCTCTGCTGGATGTAAGGCAAGTTACAGTATTAATAATAATTGAAAGGTATTATAGATACCAACATGAATACGAATTTTCAACGTTGCGCTTGCACTCTTTCGACAGCATTTTCAATCATTACGGAAATCACACAATAAGAAATGTAATTCTTTAAGTTTGACTAATAAAATATGGTTGAATGTACAGTTAAAATATCTGTGGCCACGAGGTCTTGAAAATTATCATCCATGCAAACATTTCAAACTGGAACATTTCTCTTTTCGAGAAATGGTGATTTATATCCAATCCAATATTTTCAAATTCAAAAAAAAAAGAAAAAGATAAATTATTAAAATGGCCAACCCTCTCAGAATGGAAAACCATTAGAAGCTTTTGCAATGGAAAGAAAAGCAAAAAGAGTAATTTCTAATTAACCCAAAACAAGTTACCTGGAATGTGATAGGATTAGGTAAGTTTATTAATGTTATGATTTCAAGATTTATAGAATTTGCATACTATTGATAAATTTTAAGACGAGCAAAACTCGAGCAATGAAGTTTATCATCGGAACTAAACAAACATTCGATAAATTTTTTTGTTAGATATTAAATATTCAATGAGAAAAGGCCAGTTTTATTATGAAAAAGAACATTATGACATTAATTCAATTCGTTATATTATATTTTAAGGGATTAAAAGATATTTTGTCAAAAAATAAAAGTAGAATGCTGATGGGTATCAGGTAAAGTAAATATCCGTCATCAAAAACTAACTTCTTAACGCAAAGAACTTAGACATAATCCCTATCCATGTGGAAATGGAATTAATAATTCTTTGACTTTTACTCGGTAGCTTCTCGGATGTTATCATAACTATTTTTTTTTTATTTTGGGTCAAAAGCGTCAGATTTAACGTTAAATAATTCATAAAAAATATTTTTCCCTCCTTGAGGTAGAGTTTAATAGATGGCAATGTTTCTAGATAAGTCTTAAATTATAGTACATGATATCTCCCCCCCCCATAGACCAGAGGAGTGGTGATTAAAAAGTAATGCATTCCTGGCCACAACATTTTTAATTGTTTTCTGAGTTTTACAATTTTAATTATATATGAAAACTACAAACATAATTTATCTAATGCAATACTCAGATTTCAAAACCGTCCGCATCCGTTTCCACGCACTTGCGCCAAAGCCGAATTATTCGAGCAAACGCTTCGTAAAAGAGTTCAAATTTTTGATGTCGACACCAAGCTTTAACGGCAGCTTTTAACTCGTTATCTTAAAGGAAGCGATATTCCCTAAGGTAGTATTTCACCTTTGGAATATTTCACCTTTTAAATTGATATATATTATGCAAGGTGGTTATGAAAGAATGTCGCTATGTTTAAGAGCTATTAATGAATAACTGAAGAAGTTACAGCCTTTGAACATATTTTAAAGTTCATAAAGTTATAAATATTCCGGGTGACCACACTCAGAACAATCGCGAAAGAGGAGAAGAAACGAAAAACATACGGTGAGGAAAAAATAAAATTGTTCATATTTTTCGTTATTTCAAAATCTTATACTTTTTTAGAAGAATCTGTATCTTTTAATGGCAGATTTATGAGTTTTGATCACGGAGTTATTAGAAATAGGAGGAAAATATTTTTATTGAACTGTATTTCAGAAAACATTAAATTTTTTTTAAAATCGATATTATGAAGTTAGGCGACATAGAATGATTCCAGTAAATTTCTCTACTGTACAAAAACATGTCCATTACGAAATTGGATTATTATCATTACCTCATTCGTTGCGCAGTCTTTAGATATGGGTTTTAAAATCGACGAGAGCATCTTCTTGAAAATAAAGGAAATGAAACTCAATTAATAAATATAGAATATTTAAGATTTCTTTAAGTTTCTAGAAATTTAAATTCTTATTACTTAAAAAGAAATGTGAATCTTTAAGATCTATAGCAATACATAGAAATAAAAGTTTATCTGCAAAATGATTATTACATAGGTATATAGATGGGAAATCAGTCCATAAAAGTGGATTCTATATATTTAAAAATATATTTACATATAATGTTACGTACTTATTTTTGAAGTGATTCATTTTGAATCTTTTAAAAAATTAAGTATTTTGCTGAAAAAAAAACTGATTTTAGTGAAACGTATATTTTTTAAAACTTCATTAAAAGTATTTTTTATACGTAAAATCTGTTTTTGCGATACATTTTCAGAAAACCTTTTCATTGCATGTCAAGTCACTACTTTCAAGTATAATACTACTTATTTGTAGTCTAATATCTTCTCCAACATCTTATACCACTCGCACATCCAAATATATTGTTGGGGATGGAGAATCATCCTCTTAATCAGCTTTTATGGTTCTCCTCTTTCATACTACCGTCTCTATTAATACTTTTACACTATTCTATTATTACGGATCAGTTATTTCAGTACATCTCAATTTATATGTTACCATTACTTTGTATAAATTAGAAGTTGAGTTATTGTAATTGATCAACGCCCAAAAAATGTTCAAAAGGATAGCTGAAAGGAGATAGACTTCATTCCTATAATTTTAGGAGGGAGGGTACAAATTAATTACAATTAGTTTACGACTCGGGTAGGATCTTGAAAATTTGTTCAGCTTTGTTAGTGTTTATAGACAGCTCGTGTGTTCGAAGAATATCCGAATGGGCACGAAATAAATTTTGCCTTAGCACATGATTGTGATTCTATGTCCAGTTGTGATTAGAGATTTGATAAAAAATTTCTTTATGAATCATTTTAGTAGTTAAATTGGTTTGTAAACGTAAGAAATAGGTATAACACATTTGAGAATGTGACTTGAAGGAATGATGGAGGAGAGGAATTAATATTTACCTATATTTTATTTTGGGCACGAAAAACCATTACATGTTTTAAAATAATATTATTTAAGTTTTATATGCATTTATAATTTTAAATGAGTCAAAGTGGTTCAATCCATAAATGTAGCGTGAAAGGTAATATGAAGTCAAACTATCAGTTGGTTATGATGTTCTACAATAAAATATAATTAGTAGACAAAAAAAATCAATATTACTTCTTTAGAAACTTTGTTTGTAAAACATTTTCGTTTCGAAAAATTAAGGAAAGATTAACTTACAAAACAATATTATGGTTAATGAATGACTAGATTTAATATACATGCAAATACACTTATAAATATATCTCCCCCTTAAATTAACTGAAATTAAAGTCTTTTAAAAAATTTTACTGGTTAAAGTGTTTCAGGGGCATTCACAATTGTAGAGTTTTTGAAATATATATATATATATATATATATATTAGAGCCCAATCTTTTTCGCTAAAACTATTTGTGCTAAATGCTCAGAGATACTACCGAAGCTTCATGAATAACCGAAAAAGAAAAGTAATCTTTACGAATATAGTTTTTATATATATTTATTTTTTTAAATCTAACTTAATTTTTTTTTCAAAATAAAAAAAAAATCAGTTTTCGTGTTGGATTTCTCGGAAACTATTGATTATATTGATTATTTATATATTAAGTTCCATACACATGTTGAATTTTTTTTTTACTTATATATCAATTTTGAGACAAATTGTAAACAGGAAAAAATTTATAAGAAAGTATAATCGAATTTTATCTCAAAATTTCATAATGTCCTAAATAATTAGATTAAATGCTTTCCCTTTAAATTTTTAAAAGTGTTTGTATAATTCAAAATTATAAATTTTTCTACTTAATAATATTACTTTTGTAAATTTTAATAAATTTTGTAATACAATATCTTAAGAGCAATAAGATACCTTTTTGCTTCATATACGGGTAAGAAGCTTAGAATCTTGAGAAACCGTAATCGAAATTTTTGATTAATTTTCTCAATTAAAACATTTTTATTAATTGATGACATATGTCATATGTACCTTAAATCTAATTAATTAATTAATAATTATAAGCAAACATTTGCTTAAACTCTGTAGTTTTAACAACTAGGTATCTTTCCTTTAATTTCTTTCGCAATTAAAAAAACATTCTCGACGGAAATAAGCAAAAAACGAAATGTCATGCACCGCGACACGGTTATAAGACTTTGAAAAATTTATATTATTTTGTATACCTTTCTTGGTATAAATTAATGAATTATATTGCTTCGAACATCTTATTGAATGTTATATAGCAAAAGTAAGCTATAAACTTTTTAAAAAAAATTTCCTTGCTTAATTTGTAGCATAATGAGGTGTAACACAAAACTTTGAGTAAACACTCTCTTTAGATTTTGGCAATTTATTATTTTTAGTGCATATTTTAAACAAGCTGTATTTCTTATTAAATTGTCACTGATTATTTTGAAATTTTTGAAATTAAATTACATGAGTAATATTGTTTCTTTAATGGATGTGTGATATTGTATAGTGTTGTTAAAAAATTTAAAAAGTAATTATACACTTCTATGAAAACTGAAATGCGTTGAAGTTGGTATGAACTGTCAATATTTATTTATTTTTAACTTAAATTCACTCAGAAAGTATCAAAAACTTTCTTTTTGACGCCTAAATTTTAAACTATTTGTGTTTACTCTTTTTATACCCCCCAAATTCTACTTCTATTTTTGATGTATAAAATCTTTTGCCCTCTCCCTTCATTTTTAATTACCATTCGCCACTCTTAGTTAAAATAGTAATTTTAATTAAGTTCATTGAAAGTTGAGAATTTGGATAGTCGTTTGTGTTTAACAAGGAAAACCTAAATTTGTTTTATGGCAGCTATAGATTTGTTTAATATACGATATTATTACTAATTTGAACAGATTAAATTTTATCTTTTCCGAGCATGAAGGAAGATATGTGAAATATATTGAAAAATATTTTATTAAAATTCAGTTCTTGATTGCTAGTAAATTCCGATAAATACTTTATCAAGAAAATAAGAAAGACACAAACAATTTTTAGAAACTTTTAGGTAGTATTAGGAGCTTAGTTTAAATTATCAATAATATTATGCATATTCAAACAGGTTTGAGTGGAATTTTTATTTATAAAAATAAACAAGTGTTTTATACTTAGTGTATAATAAATTTTGAAATTTAGATCATTGTAAATATCTTTCAAGTGGTTAATTTTGAATATATATTTAAATAATTAGCTTTGTTGGGAAAACAATTTATTTTTATGGTATTTGTTATGCAGCACAATGAAAACATGAAAATGATATGAATATTCAAAATAATATCACTTTAACGGATTAATAATTATGTCTTGAAAGAAATTCTCTTATGAACAACTCAATTAATTTTTAATAAATAGAAGAAATGCGCAGATATTAAATTAATCTGATGAATTATCGTAGAAATCATTGCCATGTTTAATCTTATGAATATTTAAACCTGAAATTATAGAAATATGAATTTATGACGACAACTGAGAACTGTCCTTTTTGCTAAGAGAGGGCAGCACGTATGGGCATTAAAAGTATTCTGTTCTCTAGTCTTCGTAAATAGTACTCAAGTACACAAAATAAACTTTTTGGGGAACTACAGAACGTTAGTTTCCGAACAATCAATTTAAATTGAAAATGTAAGATAAGAAAGGTACATTTTCATAAATTAAAATGAGAAAATGTTGCGCAAATGCATAATGATACACTTTTTTTTTTTTTTTTTAAAAAATAAAAAAAAATTTGATTTATTAATAAACAGCGAAGACGGATAATTTCTCTACATGATCATAATTTTTTTTTAAAATTGTTTTTACTTTTTTGGAACATGAGTTCTTTAGATAATTTTTCGATATTTATACCATCTTCCACTGAGAGTTAATTACTTTCATAAATTTCTTATGAGATAGTTAAAAATCCGCACAGAATCCGAAATATATACTATTTTTAAAGGTAAATAAGAAAGTGTACCTCTAACGCATCTTCTTTAATATTTAAACAGAGTAATAAATAAATATACATTAATAAGCATATTTTTTTTCTGATAAAACAATTTAATATTTAAAAATAACTAGTTGTTAAAAAATAAATTGTTATCCAATGCATGTATTTAATAAATGTTCATCATAATGACATATTTTTATTTCAGTAAGTAATGTATTTAAATCCAGTTCCAAATTCCCTGCGTTGATTGGGTTGAAACACCCCGATGTCTGTTTTGTTCGTAGTAATTTGAACATTTTTTCACAGGAATTTTTTGTTTTTTTTCCACCAACTGTTCATCGAAGAGGAGTTTAGAAGCTAATATTTATGTTAACTTCCTTTCAACCAATACTTTTTGTGTTGATAGAGTTAAAATCTAAAAATATTACTAACTCTCATTCTTGAAATTTGATTTGATTACAAATAAATTCGATAATCATTGACTCGATCCTTTCTATTTGAAATATTTGTATTAAAAAAAGGACTACTGCTGACCATAGAAAATTTTAGTTGAAAAAATTCTGATGCAGAATTTGTTTTAAATTTCTGAGTTTATTTTAAATTTATTTTCCAAATAATTACTATATTGCCCATCCATAATATACTTTTCATTGAATTTTAAGTATTATTATTAATTTCTTAGATAAACTTGAATCCCATTGAAACGGAAATACCAAATGGATTAAATAAAGAACGACATTCAGATTTTATGAACAATCAAAAGTTCATTTAATTATTATATACTCAGAAATCCTATTATGTTTAAATTTTCATGTGTGAATTGAAAATTAAATTCGAATTATAGATGCTCGTAGAAAACTCAATATATGACACAAAACTGTAAACACGGTAGATTATATACTTAAATATTTTTATTTATCGTAAGCATTAATTGGCAAGAAAAAGCAAGAGTATAAAGATTACTGTAATCGGCACCGTCACAGAGTTATTGCTGACACTTTACAGCAACTTCAAAACTTCAAATCTGGCTCATCTTTCTGATTTCTAATAGATCGTAAGGTTTTAATTCTAACTTTCCAATTAAAAATGTGTTCCCGTAGAAGGAATCCTTTGCTTCTGATCATATGCTTTTACTTAAGTTCATTTTTTACATTTTAGTAAGTTACATCTTCAGTACATTAATTTTATCTCTGCTTATTAAAATTTAAAATAATGGATTTTTTGTTCACACACACACACACACACACACACAC